>JAYRCI010000215.1:0-23000 GCA_038088585.1 Chrysina gloriosa | reverse complement strand
ATAGTCTAGGGAATTTCCACTTTAAACCAACGTCACCGTAGTAAGATAGCCTCTTAATATCTAGTTACACTAGACACTTCAATGGGTTATGACGTTCTCGCCGTTGCTTGCTATTTTCCCGGTAACCTTTGGAGTAAAGTAAAAATCCTAGCCCGTGGAAAAGCGGTGAGAGCGATTTGAAATTTGGCCCTTAACGAAAATCACGATTTTTAACCTAATATTGGTCATTCGACGAAAAATTCATGTTCGAATTTCGGGGTTATTTTGCGTCAGAATACACATATTCGGGCCGCTAATTACGTAAAACATATCGGTTCCGACGTAGAACGCATAGATTTCGAGAAAACGCCTTACGAAGTTTGGGTCAAAACGGGCTAAAATAGGGGTGTATATAAGGGAATTTTCGGATATTTGACGAAAAATTCATGTTCGAATTTCGCAGTTATTTTGCGCCAGAATATACATATTCGGGCCGCGAATTACGTAGAACAAATCGGTTCCCACGTAGAACGCATAGATTTCGAGAAAACGCCTTACGAAGTTTGGGCGAAAGGCCTAAAATAGACCGAATACAAGGATGAATATAGGGCGAAACAGGGCAAACTTCAAGCACTCGTAGCGCCTAAACTATTAGCGATAGAAAGTCGATTCGGGGGTGATTCTGAATCAGAAAAAGACGCTCTTTCGAATGGTGTAGGAGAGAATGTCGTAGCTTTTAAAAGACCGCTTCGAAGGGTGCAATTTAGCTGTTTTTGACGATTTTTTCGCGGTTTTTCGCGATTTTCTCGGTAACCGTTGGAGTAAAGTAAAGGAATCCTACGCCGTTGAATTCGCCTCGTCAAAACGCATCGATTGATGTGGGATTGAACGTCCTAAGTCCCGTATTAGCGAAAAAGGGGTATGCGATTTTAGTGATTTTTAGCATTTTTTGCGGTTTTTTGCATTTTCTCGGCAACCATATGAAATAATCTAAACAAATCATATACCGTTGGAATCAGCGCGTTAAGACGCGTCGATTGGTATATGAATGAACGCGATAGGACGCAGGAAACTTTAATCGTCCATATCTCCGTAACGGTTGGAGCTAGAGCGTTTATAATGCCATATTTGGAATCTACTCGTCGGGACCTATCCAATAGGCCTATTCCGAACGCAATCGGAGCAAGTTTTCTTTGCCTCGAGAACGGTAAGAGATACAGCGTCGGGGATGGAAGATTTGGATTCTACGGGTCAAAATCTATCGGATAGGCTTATTTTAAACGCGATTGGACGCAAAAAATATTTTTGTCAAAGTGAATTTCTACCTCAAAGCATAGAAATTTTTTCAGTTTTTCGAGATAGCATACTTCCCACAGAGCTAGCCAGTTCAAACTCGGTGCGCTTATAGTACTCGACCAGGTGATTAAAATGAAACAAACCGGAGGTCCCTAGGTCTTACCGTTCCGGAGATATGGGACTTTGAAGTTTGAAAAATGCTTACCTAAAATTACCATCATTTCGCTCTAGCGCGAAAACTATTAGAGATAGGGCGTTCATTCTTATTCCATTCGATTCCTAGGTACAATCTACTCCTAGAAAGGTCTACTTGATCCAGATCGAGCAATAAATGAAGCGGTGAGAGCGATTTGAAATTTGGCCCTTAACGAAAATCACGATTTTTAACCTAATATTGGTCATTCGACGAAAAATTCATGTTCGAATTTCGGGGTTATTTTGCGTCAGAATACACATATTCGGGCCGCTAATTACGTAAAACATATCGGTTCCGACGTAGAACGCATAGATTTCGAGAAAACGCCTTACGAAGTTTGGGTCAAAACGGGCTAAAATAGGGGTGTATATAAGGGAATTTTCGGATATTTGACGAAAAATTCATGTTCGAATTTCGCAGTTATTTTGCGCCAGAATATACATATTCGGGCCGCGATTTACGTAGAACAAATCGGTTCCCACGTAGAACGCATAGATTTCGAGAAAACGCCTTACGAAGTTTGGGCGAAAGGCCTAAAATAGACCGAATACAAGGATGAATATAGGGCGAAACAGAGCAAACTTCAAGCACTCGTAGCGCCTAAACTATTAGCGATAGAAAGTCGATTCGGGGGTGATTCTGAATCAGAAAAAGACGCTCTTTCGAATGGTGTAGGAGAGAATGTCGTAGCTTTTAAAAGACCGCTTCGAAGGGTGCAATTTAGCTGTTTTTGACGATTTTTTCGCGGTTTTTCGCGATTTTCTCGGTAACCGTTGGAGTAAAGTAAAGGAATCCTACGCCGTTGAATTCGCCTCGTCAAAACGCATCGATTGATGTGGGATTGAACGTCCTAAGTCCCGTATTAGCGAAAAAGGGGTATGCGATTTTAGTGATTTTTAGCATTTTTTGCGGTTTTTTGCATTTTCTCGGCAACCATATGAAATAATCTAAACAAATCATATACCGTTGGAATCAGCGCGTTAAGACGCGTCGATTGGTATATGAATGAACGCGATAGGACGCAGGAAACTTTAATCGTCCATATCTCCGTAACGGTTGGAGCTAGAGCGTTTATAATGCCATATTTGGAATCTACTCGTCGGGACCTATCCAATAGGCCTATTCCGAACGCAATCGGAGCAAGTTTTCTTTGCCTCGAGAACGGTAAGAGATACAGCGTCGGGGATGGAAGATTTGGATTCTACGGGTCAAAATCTATCGGATAGGCTTATTTTAAACGCGATTGGACGCAAAAATATTTTTGTCAAAGTGAATTTCTACCTCAAAGCATAGAAATTTTTTCAGTTTTTCGAGATAGCATACTTCCCACAGAGCTAGCCAGTTCAAACTCGGTGCGCTTATAGTACTCGACCAGGTGATTAAAATGAAACAAACCGGAGGTCCCTAGGTCTTACCGTTCCGGAGATATGGGACTTTGAAGTTTGAAAAAATGCTTACCTAAAATTACCATCATTTCGCTCTAGCGCGAAAACTATTAGAGATAGGGCGTTCATTCTTATTCCATTCGATTCCTAGGTACAATCTACTCCTAGAAAGGTCTACTTGATCCAGATCGAGCAATAAATGAAGCGGTGAGAGCGATTTGAAATTTGGCCCTTAACGAAAATCACGATTTTTAACCTAATATTGGTCATTCGACGAAAAATTCATGTTCGAATTTCGGGGTTATTTTGCGTCAGAATACACATATTCGGGCCGCTAATTACGTAAAACATATCGGTTCCGACGTAGAACGCATAGATTTCGAGAAAACGCCTTACGAAGTTTGGGTCAAAACGGGCTAAAATAGGGGTGTATATAAGGGAATTTTCGGATATTTGACGAAAAATTCATGTTCGAATTTCGCAGTTATTTTGCGCCAGAATATACATATTCGGGCCGCGATTTACGTAGAACAAATCGGTTCCCACGTAGAACGCATAGATTTCGAGAAAACGCCTTACGAAGTTTGGGCGAAAGGCCTAAAATAGACCGAATACAAGGATGAATATAGGGCGAAACAGAGCAAACTTCAAGCACTCGTAGCGCCTAAACTATTAGCGATAGAAAGTCGATTCGGGGGTGATTCTGAATCAGAAAAAGACGCTCTTTCGAATGGTGTAGGAGAGAATGTCGTAGCTTTTAAAAGACCGCTTCGAAGGGTGCAATTTAGCTGTTTTTGACGATTTTTTCGCGGTTTTTCGCGATTTTCTCGGTAACCGTTGGAGTAAAGTAAAGGAATCCTACGCCGTTGAATTCGCCTCGTCAAAACGCATCGATTGATGTGGGATTGAACGTCCTAAGTCCCGTATTAGCGAAAAAGGGGTATGCGATTTTAGTGATTTTTAGCATTTTTTGCGGTTTTTTGCATTTTCTCGGCAACCATATGAAATAATCTAAACAAATCATATACCGTTGGAATCAGCGCGTTAAGACGCGTCGATTGGTATATGAATGAACGCGATAGGACGCAGGAAACTTTAATCGTCCATATCTCCGTAACGGTTGGAGCTAGAGCGTTTATAATGCCATATTTGGAATCTACTCGTCGGGACCTATCCAATAGGCCTATTCCGAACGCAATCGGAGCAAGTTTTCTTTGCCTCGAGAACGGTAAGAGATACAGCGTCGGGGATGGAAGATTTGGATTCTACGGGTCAAAATCTATCGGATAGGCTTATTTTAAACGCGATTGGACGCAAAAATATTTTTGTCAAAGTGAATTTCTACCTCAAAGCATAGAAATTTTTTCAGTTTTTCGAGATAGCATACTTCCCACAGAGCTAGCCAGTTCAAACTCGGTGCGCTTATAGTACTCGACCAGGTGATTAAAATGAAACAAACCGGAGGTCCCTAGGTCTTACCGTTCCGGAGATATGGGACTTTGAAGTTTGAAAAAATGCTTACCTAAAATTACCATCATTTCGCTCTAGCGCGAAAACTATTAGAGATAGGGCGTTCATTCTTATTCCATTCGATTCCTAGGTACAATCTACTCCTAGAAAGGTCTACTTGATCCAGATCGAGCAATAAATGAAGCGGTGAGAGCGATTTGAAATTTGGCCCTTAACGAAAATCACGATTTTTAACCTAATATTGGTCATTCGACGAAAAATTCATGTTCGAATTTCGGGGTTATTTTGCGTCAGAATACACATATTCGGGCCGCTAATTACGTAAAACATATCGGTTCCGACGTAGAACGCATAGATTTCGAGAAAACGCCTTACGAAGTTTGGGTCAAAACGGGCTAAAATAGGGGTGTATATAAGGGAATTTTCGGATATTTGACGAAAAATTCATGTTCGAATTTCGCAGTTATTTTGCGCCAGAATATACATATTCGGGCCGCGATTTACGTAGAACAAATCGGTTCCCACGTAGAACGCATAGATTTCGAGAAAACGCCTTACGAAGTTTGGGCGAAAGGCCTAAAATAGACCGAATACAAGGATGAATATAGGGCGAAACAGGGCAAACTTCAAGCACTCGTAGCGCCTAAACTATTAGCGATAGAAAGTCGATTCGGGGGTGATTCTGAATCAGAAAAAGACGCTCTTTCGAATGGTGTAGGAGAGAATGTCGTAGCTTTTAAAAGACCGCTTCGAAGGGTGCAATTTAGCTGTTTTTGACGATTTTTTCGCGGTTTTTCGCGATTTTCTCGGTAACCGTTGGAGTAAAGTAAAGGAATCCTACGCCGTTGAATTCGCCTCGTCAAAACGCATCGATTGATGTGGGATTGAACGTCCTAAGTCCCGTATTAGCGAAAAAGGGGTATGCGATTTTAGTGATTTTTAGCATTTTTTGCGGTTTTTTGCATTTTCTCGGCAACCATATGAAATAATCTAAACAAATCATATACCGTTGGAATCAGCGCGTTAAGACGCGTCGATTGGTATATGAATGAACGCGATAGGACGCAGGAAACTTTAATCGTCCATATCTCCGTAACGGTTGGAGCTAGAGCGTTTATAATGCCATATTTGGAATCTACTCGTCGGGACCTATCCAATAGGCCTATTCCGAACGCAATCGGAGCAAGTTTTCTTTGCCTCGAGAACGGTAAGAGATACAGCGTCGGGGATGGAAGATTTGGATTCTACGGGTCAAAATCTATCGGATAGGCTTATTTTAAACGCGATTGGACGCAAAAATATTTTTGTCAAAGTGAATTTCTACCTCAAAGCATAGAAATTTTTTCAGTTTTTCGAGATAGCATACTTCCCACAGAGCTAGCCAGTTCAAACTCGGTGCGCTTATAGTACTCGACCAGGTGATTAAAATGAAACAAACCGGAGGTCCCTAGGTCTTACCGTTCCGGAGATATGGGACTTTGAAGTTTGAAAAAATGCTTACCTAAAATTACCATCATTTCGCTCTAGCGCGAAAACTATTAGAGATAGGGCGTTCATTCTTATTCCATTCGATTCCTAGGTACAATCTACTCCTAGAAAGGTCTACTTGATCCAGATCGAGCAATAAATGAAGCGGTGAGAGCGATTTGAAATTTGGCCCTTAACGAAAATCACGATTTTTAACCTAATATTGGTCATTCGACGAAAAATTCATGTTCGAATTTCGGGGTTATTTTGCGTCAGAATACACATATTCGGGCCGCTAATTACGTAAAACATATCGGTTCCGACGTAGAACGCATAGATTTCGAGAAAACGCCTTACGAAGTTTGGGTCAAAACGGGCTAAAATAGGGGTGTATATAAGGGAATTTTCGGATATTTGACGAAAAATTCATGTTCGAATTTCGCAGTTATTTTGCGCCAGAATATACATATTCGGGCCGCGATTTACGTAGAACAAATCGGTTCCCACGTAGAACGCATAGATTTCGAGAAAACGCCTTACGAAGTTTGGGCGAAAGGCCTAAAATAGACCGAATACAAGGATGAATATAGGGCGAAACAGAGCAAACTTCAAGCACTCGTAGCGCCTAAACTATTAGCGATAGAAAGTCGATTCGGGGGTGATTCTGAATCAGAAAAAGACGCTCTTTCGAATGGTGTAGGAGAGAATGTCGTAGCTTTTAAAAGACCGCTTCGAAGGGTGCAATTTAGCCGTTTTTGACGATTTTTTCGCGGTTTTTCGCGATTTTCTCGGTAACCGTTGGAGTAAAGTAAAGGAATCCTACGCCGTTGAATTCGCCTCGTCAAAACGCATCGATTGATGTGGGATTGAACGTCCTAAGTCCCGTATTAGCGAAAAAGGGGTATGCGATTTTAGTGATTTTTAGCATTTTTTGCGGTTTTTTGCATTTTCTCGGCAACCATATGAAATAATCTAAACAAATCATATACCGTTGGAATCAGCGCGTTAAGACGCGTCGATTGGTATATGAATGAACGCGATAGGACGCAGGAAACTTTAATCGTCCATATCTCCGTAACGGTTGGAGCTAGAGCGTTTATAATGCCATATTTGGAATCTACTCGTCGGGACCTATCCAATAGGCCTATTCCGAACGCAATCGGAGCAAGTTTTCTTTGCCTCGAGAACGGTAAGAGATACAGCGTCGGGGATGGAAGATTTGGATTCTACGGGTCAAAATCTATCGGATAGGCTTATTTTAAACGCGATTGGACGCAAAAAATATTTTTGTCAAAGTGAATTTCTACCTCAAAGCATAGAAATTTTTTCAGTTTTTCGAGATAGCATACTTCCCACAGAGCTAGCCAGTTCAAACTCGGTGCGCTTATAGTACTCGACCAGGTGATTAAAATGAAACAAACCGGAGGTCCCTAGGTCTTACCGTTCCGGAGATATGGGACTTTGAAGTTTGAAAAAATGCTTACCTAAAATTACCATCATTTCGCTCTAGCGCGAAAACTATTAGAGATAGGGCGTTCATTCTTATTCCATTCGATTCCTAGGTACAATCTACTCCTAGAAAGGTCTACTTGATCCAGATCGAGCAATAAATGAAGCGGTGAGAGCGATTTGAAATTTGGCCCTTAACGAAAATCACGATTTTTAACCTAATATTGGTCATTCGACGAAAAATTCATGTTCGAATTTCGGGGTTATTTTGCGTCAGAATACACATATTCGGGCCGCTAATTACGTAAAACATATCGGTTCCGACGTAGAACGCATAGATTTCGAGAAAACGCCTTACGAAGTTTGGGTCAAAACGGGCTAAAATAGGGGTGTATATAAGGGAATTTTCGGATATTTGACGAAAAATTCATGTTCGAATTTCGCAGTTATTTTGCGCCAGAATATACATATTCGGGCCGCGATTTACGTAGAACAAATCGGTTCCCACGTAGAACGCATAGATTTCGAGAAAACGCCTTACGAAGTTTGGGCGAAAGGCCTAAAATAGACCGAATACAAGGATGAATATAGGGCGAAACAGGGCAAACTTCAAGCACTCGTAGCGCCTAAACTATTAGCGATAGAAAGTCGATTCGGGGGTGATTCTGAATCAGAAAAAGACGCTCTTTCGAATGGTGTAGGAGAGAATGTCGTAGCTTTTAAAAGACCGCTTCGAAGGGTGCAATTTAGCTGTTTTTGACGATTTTTTCGCGGTTTTTCGCGATTTTCTCGGTAACCGTTGGAGTAAAGTAAAGGAATCCTACGCCGTTGAATTCGCCTCGTCAAAACGCATCGATTGATGTGGGATTGAACGTCCTAAGTCCCGTATTAGCGAAAAAGGGGTATGCGATTTTAGTGATTTTTAGCATTTTTTGCGGTTTTTTGCATTTTCTCGGCAACCATATGAAATAATCTAAACAAATCATATACCGTTGGAATCAGCGCGTTAAGACGCGTCGATTGGTATATGAATGAACGCGATAGGACGCAGGAAACTTTAATCGTCCATATCTCCGTAACGGTTGGAGCTAGAGCGTTTATAATGCCATATTTGGAATCTACTCGTCGGGACCTATCCAATAGGCCTATTCCGAACGCAATCGGAGCAAGTTTTCTTTGCCTCGAGAACGGTAAGAGATACAGCGTCGGGGATGGAAGATTTGGATTCTACGGGTCAAAATCTATCGGATAGGCTTATTTTAAACGCGATTGGACGCAAAAAATATTTTTGTCAAAGTGAATTTCTACCTCAAAGCATAGAAATTTTTTCAGTTTTTCGAGATAGCATACTTCCCACAGAGCTAGCCAGTTCAAACTCGGTGCGCTTATAGTACTCGACCAGGTGATTAAAATGAAACAAACCGGAGGTCCCTAGGTCTTACCGTTCCGGAGATATGGGACTTTGAAGTTTGAAAAAATGCTTACCTAAAATTACCATCATTTCGCTCTAGCGCGAAAACTATTAGAGATAGGGCGTTCATTCTTATTCCATTCGATTCCTAGGTACAATCTACTCCTAGAAAGGTCTACTTGATCCAGATCGAGCAATAAATGAAGCGGTGAGAGCGATTTGAAATTTGGCCCTTAACGAAAATCACGATTTTTAACCTAATATTGGTCATTCGACGAAAAATTCATGTTCGAATTTCGGGGTTATTTTGCGTCAGAATACACATATTCGGGCCGCTAATTACGTAAAACATATCGGTTCCGACGTAGAACGCATAGATTTCGAGAAAACGCCTTACGAAGTTTGGGTCAAAACGGGCTAAAATAGGGGTGTATATAAGGGAATTTTCGGATATTTGACGAAAAATTCATGTTCGAATTTCGCAGTTATTTTGCGCCAGAATATACATATTCGGGCCGCGATTTACGTAGAACAAATCGGTTCCCACGTAGAACGCATAGATTTCGAGAAAACGCCTTACGAAGTTTGGGCGAAAGGCCTAAAATAGACCGAATACAAGGATGAATATAGGGCGAAACAGAGCAAACTTCAAGCACTCGTAGCGCCTAAACTATTAGCGATAGAAAGTCGATTCGGGGGTGATTCTGAATCAGAAAAAGACGCTCTTTCGAATGGTGTAGGAGAGAATGTCGTAGCTTTTAAAAGACCGCTTCGAAGGGTGCAATTTAGCTGTTTTTGACGATTTTTTCGCGGTTTTTCGCGATTTTCTCGGTAACCGTTGGAGTAAAGTAAAGGAATCCTACGCCGTTGAATTCGCCTCGTCAAAACGCATCGATTGATGTGGGATTGAACGTCCTAAGTCCCGTATTAGCGAAAAAGGGGTATGCGATTTTAGTGATTTTTAGCATTTTTTGCGGTTTTTTGCATTTTCTCGGCAACCATATGAAATAATCTAAACAAATCATATACCGTTGGAATCAGCGCGTTAAGACGCGTCGATTGGTATATGAATGAACGCGATAGGACGCAGGAAACTTTAATCGTCCATATCTCCGTAACGGTTGGAGCTAGAGCGTTTATAATGCCATATTTGGAATCTACTCGTCGGGACCTATCCAATAGGCCTATTCCGAACGCAATCGGAGCAAGTTTTCTTTGCCTCGAGAACGGTAAGAGATACAGCGTCGGGGATGGAAGATTTGGATTCTACGGGTCAAAATCTATCGGATAGGCTTATTTTAAACGCGATTGGACGCAAAAATATTTTTGTCAAAGTGAATTTCTACCTCAAAGCATAGAAATTTTTTCAGTTTTTCGAGATAGCATACTTCCCACAGAGCTAGCCAGTTCAAACTCGGTGCGCTTATAGTACTCGACCAGGTGATTAAAATGAAACAAACCGGAGGTCCCTAGGTCTTACCGTTCCGGAGATATGGGACTTTGAAGTTTGAAAAAATGCTTACCTAAAATTACCATCATTTCGCTCTAGCGCGAAAACTATTAGAGATAGGGCGTTCATTCTTATTCCATTCGATTCCTAGGTACAATCTACTCCTAGAAAGGTCTACTTGATCCAGATCGAGCAATAAATGAAGCGGTGAGAGCGATTTGAAATTTGGCCCTTAACGAAAATCACGATTTTTAACCTAATATTGGTCATTCGACGAAAAATTCATGTTCGAATTTCGGGGTTATTTTGCGTCAGAATACAC
This sequence comes from Chrysina gloriosa, assembly GCA_038088585.1. Taxonomy (NCBI): domain Eukaryota; kingdom Metazoa; phylum Arthropoda; class Insecta; order Coleoptera; family Scarabaeidae; genus Chrysina; species Chrysina gloriosa. The sequence continues at coordinate 12,575 of JAYRCI010000215.1, read as the reverse complement.
ATATTCGGGCCGCTAATTACGTAAAACATATCGGTTCCGACGTAGAACGCATAGATTTCGAGAAAACGCCTTACGAAGTTTGGGTCAAAACGGGCTAAAATAGGGGTGTATATAAGGGAATTTTCGGATATTTGACGAAAAATTCATGTTCGAATTTCGCAGTTATTTTGCGCCAGAATATACATATTCGGGCCGCGATTTACGTAGAACAAATCGGTTCCCACGTAGAACGCATAGATTTCGAGAAAACGCCTTACGAAGTTTGGGCGAAAGGCCTAAAATAGACCGAATACAAGGATGAATATAGGGCGAAACAGGGCAAACTTCAAGCACTCGTAGCGCCTAAACTATTAGCGATAGAAAGTCGATTCGGGGGTGATTCTGAATCAGAAAAAGACGCTCTTTCGAATGGTGTAGGAGAGAATGTCGTAGCTTTTAAAAGACCGCTTCGAAGGGTGCAATTTAGCTGTTTTTGACGATTTTTTCGCGGTTTTTCGCGATTTTCTCGGTAACCGTTGGAGTAAAGTAAAGGAATCCTACGCCGTTGAATTCGCCTCGTCAAAACGCATCGATTGATGTGGGATTGAACGTCCTAAGTCCCGTATTAGCGAAAAAGGGGTATGCGATTTTAGTGATTTTTAGCATTTTTTGCGGTTTTTTGCATTTTCTCGGCAACCATATGAAATAATCTAAACAAATCATATACCGTTGGAATCAGCGCGTTAAGACGCGTCGATTGGTATATGAATGAACGCGATAGGACGCAGGAAACTTTAATCGTCCATATCTCCGTAACGGTTGGAGCTAGAGCGTTTATAATGCCATATTTGGAATCTACTCGTCGGGACCTATCCAATAGGCCTATTCCGAACGCAATCGGAGCAAGTTTTCTTTGCCTCGAGAACGGTAAGAGATACAGCGTCGGGGATGGAAGATTTGGATTCTACGGGTCAAAATCTATCGGATAGGCTTATTTTAAACGCGATTGGACGCAAAAATATTTTTGTCAAAGTGAATTTCTACCTCAAAGCATAGAAATTTTTTCAGTTTTTCGAGATAGCATACTTCCCACAGAGCTAGCCAGTTCAAACTCGGTGCGCTTATAGTACTCGACCAGGTGATTAAAATGAAACAAACCGGAGGTCCCTAGGTCTTACCGTTCCGGAGATATGGGACTTTGAAGTTTGAAAAAATGCTTACCTAAAATTACCATCATTTCGCTCTAGCGCGAAAACTATTAGAGATAGGGCGTTCATTCTTATTCCATTCGATTCCTAGGTACAATCTACTCCTAGAAAGGTCTACTTGATCCAGATCGAGCAATAAATGAAGCGGTGAGAGCGATTTGAAATTTGGCCCTTAACGAAAATCACGATTTTTAACCTAATATTGGTCATTCGACGAAAAATTCATGTTCGAATTTCGGGGTTATTTTGCGTCAGAATACACATATTCGGGCCGCTAATTACGTAAAACATATCGGTTCCGACGTAGAACGCATAGATTTCGAGAAAACGCCTTACGAAGTTTGGGTCAAAACGGGCTAAAATAGGGGTGTATATAAGGGAATTTTCGGATATTTGACGAAAAATTCATGTTCGAATTTCGCAGTTATTTTGCGCCAGAATATACATATTCGGGCCGCGATTTACGTAGAACAAATCGGTTCCCACGTAGAACGCATAGATTTCGAGAAAACGCCTTACGAAGTTTGGGCGAAAGGCCTAAAATAGACCGAATACAAGGATGAATATAGGGCGAAACAGAGCAAACTTCAAGCACTCGTAGCGCCTAAACTATTAGCGATAGAAAGTCGATTCGGGGGTGATTCTGAATCAGAAAAAGACGCTCTTTCGAATGGTGTAGGAGAGAATGTCGTAGCTTTTAAAAGACCGCTTCGAAGGGTGCAATTTAGCTGTTTTTGACGATTTTTTCGCGGTTTTTCGCGATTTTCTCGGTAACCGTTGGAGTAAAGTAAAGGAATCCTACGCCGTTGAATTCGCCTCGTCAAAACGCATCGATTGATGTGGGATTGAACGTCCTAAGTCCCGTATTAGCGAAAAAGGGGTATGCGATTTTAGTGATTTTTAGCATTTTTTGCGGTTTTTTGCATTTTCTCGGCAACCATATGAAATAATCTAAACAAATCATATACCGTTGGAATCAGCGCGTTAAGACGCGTCGATTGGTATATGAATGAACGCGATAGGACGCAGGAAACTTTAATCGTCCATATCTCCGTAACGGTTGGAGCTAGAGCGTTTATAATGCCATATTTGGAATCTACTCGTCGGGACCTATCCAATAGGCCTATTCCGAACGCAATCGGAGCAAGTTTTCTTTGCCTCGAGAACGGTAAGAGATACAGCGTCGGGGATGGAAGATTTGGATTCTACGGGTCAAAATCTATCGGATAGGCTTATTTTAAACGCGATTGGACGCAAAAAATATTTTTGTCAAAGTGAATTTCTACCTCAAAGCATAGAAATTTTTCAGTTTTTCGAGATAGCATACTTCCCACAGAGCTAGCCAGTTCAAACTCGGTGCGCTTATAGTACTCGACCAGGTGATTAAAATGAAACAAACCGGAGGTCCCTAGGTCTTACCGTTCCGGAGATATGGGACTTTGAAGTTTGAAAAAATGCTTACCTAAAATTACCATCATTTCGCTCTAGCGCGAAAACTATTAGAGATAGGGCGTTCATTCTTATTCCATTCGATTCCTAGGTACAATCTACTCCTAGAAAGGTCTACTTGATCCAGATCGAGCAATAAATGAAGCGGTGAGAGCGATTTGAAATTTGGCCCTTAACGAAAATCACGATTTTTAACCTAATATTGGTCATTCGACGAAAAATTCATGTTCGAATTTCGGGGTTATTTTGCGTCAGAATACACATATTCGGGCCGCTAATTACGTAAAACATATCGGTTCCGACGTAGAACGCATAGATTTCGAGAAAACGCCTTACGAAGTTTGGGTCAAAACGGGCTAAAATAGGGGTGTATATAAGGGAATTTTCGGATATTTGACGAAAAATTCATGTTCGAATTTCGCAGTTATTTTGCGCCAGAATATACATATTCGGGCCGCGATTTACGTAGAACAAATCGGTTCCCACGTAGAACGCATAGATTTCGAGAAAACGCCTTACGAAGTTTGGGCGAAAGGCCTAAAATAGACCGAATACAAGGATGAATATAGGGCGAAACAGAGCAAACTTCAAGCACTCGTAGCGCCTAAACTATTAGCGATAGAAAGTCGATTCGGGGGTGATTCTGAATCAGAAAAAGACGCTCTTTCGAATGGTGTAGGAGAGAATGTCGTAGCTTTTAAAAGACCGCTTCGAAGGGTGCAATTTAGCTGTTTTTGACGATTTTTCGCGGTTTTTCGCGATTTTCTCGGTAACCGTTGGAGTAAAGTAAAGGAATCCTACGCCGTTGAATTCGCCTCGTCAAAACGCATCGATTGATGTGGGATTGAACGTCCTAAGTCCCGTATTAGCGAAAAAGGGGTATGCGATTTTAGTGATTTTTAGCATTTTTTGCGGTTTTTGCATTTTCTCGGCAACCATATGAAATAATCTAAACAAATCATATACCGTTGGAATCAGCGCGTTAAGACGCGTCGATTGGTATATGAATGAACGCGATAGGACGCAGGAAACTTTAATCGTCCATATCTCCGTAACGGTTGGAGCTAGAGCGTTTATAATGCCATATTTGGAATCTACTCGTCGGGACCTATCCAATAGGCCTATTCCGAACGCAATCGGAGCAAGTTTTCTTTGCCTCGAGAACGGTAAGAGATACAGCGTCGGGGATGGAAGATTTGGATTCTACGGGTCAAAATCTATCGGATAGGCTTATTTTAAACGCGATTGGACGCAAAAAATATTTTTGTCAAAGTGAATTTCTACCTCAAAGCATAGAAATTTTTTCAGTTTTTCGAGATAGCATACTTCCCACAGAGCTAGCCAGTTCAAACTCGGTGCGCTTATAGTACTCGACCAGGTGATTAAAATGAAACAAACCGGAGGTCCCTAGGTCTTACCGTTCCGGAGATATGGGACTTTGAAGTTTGAAAAAATGCTTACCTAAAATTACCATCATTTCGCTCTAGCGCGAAAACTATTAGAGATAGGGCGTTCATTCTTATTCCATTCGATTCCTAGGTACAATCTACTCCTAGAAAGGTCTACTTGATCCAGATCGAGCAATAAATGAAGCGGTGAGAGCGATTTGAAATTTGGCCCTTAACGAAAATCACGATTTTTAACCTAATATTGGTCATTCGACGAAAAATTCATGTTCGAATTTCGGGGTTATTTTGCGTCAGAATACACATATTCGGGCCGCTAATTACGTAAAACATATCGGTTCCGACGTAGAACGCATAGATTTCGAGAAAACGCCTTACGAAGTTTGGGTCAAAACGGGCTAAAATAGGGGTGTATATAAGGGAATTTTCGGATATTTGACGAAAAATTCATGTTCGAATTTCGCAGTTATTTTGCGCCAGAATATACATATTCGGGCCGCGATTTACGTAGAACAAATCGGTTCCCACGTAGAACGCATAGATTTCGAGAAAACGCCTTACGAAGTTTGGGCGAAAGGCCTAAAATAGACCGAATACAAGGATGAATATAGGGCGAAACAGGGCAAACTTCAAGCACTCGTAGCGCCTAAACTATTAGCGATAGAAAGTCGATTCGGGGGTGATTCTGAATCAGAAAAAGACGCTCTTTCGAATGGTGTAGGAGAGAATGTCGTAGCTTTTAAAAGACCGCTTCGAAGGGTGCAATTTAGCTGTTTTTGACGATTTTTTCGCGGTTTTTCGCGATTTTCTCGGTAACCGTTGGAGTAAAGTAAAGGAATCCTACGCCGTTGAATTCGCCTCGTCAAAACGCATCGATTGATGTGGGATTGAACGTCCTAAGTCCCGTATTAGCGAAAAAGGGGTATGCGATTTTAGTGATTTTTAGCATTTTTTGCGGTTTTTGCATTTTCTCGGCAACCATATGAAATAATCTAAACAAATCATATACCGTTGGAATCAGCGCGTTAAGACGCGTCGATTGGTATATGAATGAACGCGATAGGACGCAGGAAACTTTAATCGTCCATATCTCCGTAACGGTTGGAGCTAGAGCGTTTATAATGCCATATTTGGAATCTACTCGTCGGGACCTATCCAATAGGCCTATTCCGAACGCAATCGGAGCAAGTTTTCTTTGCCTCGAGAACGGTAAGAGATACAGCGTCGGGGATGGAAGATTTGGATTCTACGGGTCAAAATCTATCGGATAGGCTTATTTTAAACGCGATTGGACGCAAAAAATATTTTTGTCAAAGTGAATTTCTACCTCAAAGCATAGAAATTTTTCAGTTTTTCGAGATAGCATACTTCCCACAGAGCTAGCCAGTTCAAACTCGGTGCGCTTATAGTACTCGACCAGGTGATTAAAATGAAACAAACCGGAGGTCCCTAGGTCTTACCGTTCCGGAGATATGGGACTTTGAAGTTTGAAAAAATGCTTACCTAAAATTACCATCATTTCGCTCTAGCGCGAAAACTATTAGAGATAGGGCGTTCATTCTTATTCCATTCGATTCCTAGGTACAATCTACTCCTAGAAAGGTCTACTTGATCCAGATCGAGCAATAAATGAAGCGGTGAGAGCGATTTGAAATTTGGCCCTTAACGAAAATCACGATTTTTAACCTAATATTGGTCATTCGACGAAAAATTCATGTTCGAATTTCGGGGTTATTTTGCGTCAGAATACACATATTCGGGCCGCTAATTACGTAAAACATATCGGTTCCGACGTAGAACGCATAGATTTCGAGAAAACGCCTTACGAAGTTTGGGTCAAAACGGGCTAAAATAGGGGTGTATATAAGGGAATTTTCGGATATTTGACGAAAAATTCATGTTCGAATTTCGCAGTTATTTTGCGCCAGAATATACATATTCGGGCCGCGATTTACGTAGAACAAATCGGTTCCCACGTAGAACGCATAGATTTCGAGAAAACGCCTTACGAAGTTTGGGCGAAAGGCCTAAAATAGACCGAATACAAGGATGAATATAGGGCGAAACAGGGCAAACTTCAAGCACTCGTAGCGCCTAAACTATTAGCGATAGAAAGTCGATTCGGGGGTGATTCTGAATCAGAAAAAGACGCTCTTTCGAATGGTGTAGGAGAGAATGTCGTAGCTTTTAAAAGACCGCTTCGAAGGGTGCAATTTAGCTGTTTTTGACGATTTTTTCGCGGTTTTTCGCGATTTTCTCGGTAACCGTTGGAGTAAAGTAAAGGAATCCTACGCCGTTGAATTCGCCTCGTCAAAACGCATCGATTGATGTGGGATTGAACGTCCTAAGTCCCGTATTAGCGAAAAAGGGGTATGCGATTTTAGTGATTTTTAGCATTTTTTGCGGTTTTTTGCATTTTCTCGGCAACCATATGAAATAATCTAAACAAATCATATACCGTTGGAATCAGCGCGTTAAGACGCGTCGATTGGTATATGAATGAACGCGATAGGACGCAGGAAACTTTAATCGTCCATATCTCCGTAACGGTTGGAGCTAGAGCGTTTATAATGCCATATTTGGAATCTACTCGTCGGGACCTATCCAATAGGCCTATTCCGAACGCAATCGGAGCAAGTTTTCTTTGCCTCGAGAACGGTAAGAGATACAGCGTCGGGGATGGAAGATTTGGATTCTACGGGTCAAAATCTATCGGATAGGCTTATTTTAAACGCGATTGGACGCAAAAAATATTTTTGTCAAAGTGAATTTCTACCTCAAAGCATAGAAATTTTTTCAGTTTTTCGAGATAGCATACTTCCCACAGAGCTAGCCAGTTCAAACTCGGTGCGCTTATAGTACTCGACCAGGTGATTAAAATGAAACAAACCGGAGGTCCCTAGGTCTTACCGTTCCGGAGATATGGGACTTTGAAGTTTGAAAAAATGCTTACCTAAAATTACCATCATTTCGCTCTAGCGCGAAAACTATTAGAGATAGGGCGTTCATTCTTATTCCATTCGATTCCTAGGTACAATCTACTCCTAGAAAGGTCTACTTGATCCAGATCGAGCAATAAATGAAGCGGTGAGAGCGATTTGAAATTTGGCCCTTAACGAAAATCACGATTTTTAACCTAATATTGGTCATTCGACGAAAAATTCATGTTCGAATTTCGGGGTTATTTTGCGTCAGAATACACATATTCGGGCCGCTAATTACGTAAAACATATCGGTTCCGACGTAGAACGCATAGATTTCGAGAAAACGCCTTACGAAGTTTGGGTCAAAACGGGCTAAAATAGGGGTGTATATAAGGGAATTTTCGGATATTTGACGAAAAATTCATGTTCGAATTTCGCAGTTATTTTGCGCCAGAATATACATATTCGGGCCGCGATTTACGTAGAACAAATCGGTTCCCACGTAGAACGCATAGATTTCGAGAAAACGCCTTACGAAGTTTGGGCGAAAGGCCTAAAATAGACCGAATACAAGGATGAATATAGGGCGAAACAGGGCAAACTTCAAGCACTCGTAGCGCCTAAACTATTAGCGATAGAAAGTCGATTCGGGGGTGATTCTGAATCAGAAAAAGACGCTCTTTCGAATGGTGTAGGAGAGAATGTCGTAGCTTTTAAAAGACCGCTTCGAAGGGTGCAATTTAGCTGTTTTTGACGATTTTTTCGCGGTTTTTCGCGATTTTCTCGGTAACCGTTGGAGTAAAGTAAAGGAATCCTACGCCGTTGAATTCGCCTCGTCAAAACGCATCGATTGATGTGGGATTGAACGTCCTAAGTCCCGTATTAGCGAAAAAGGGGTATGCGATTTTAGTGATTTTTAGCATTTTTTGCGGTTTTTTGCATTTTCTCGGCAACCATATGAAATAATCTAAACAAATCATATACCGTTGGAATCAGCGCGTTAAGACGCGTCGATTGGTATATGAATGAACGCGATAGGACGCAGGAAACTTTAATCGTCCATATCTCCGTAACGGTTGGAGCTAGAGCGTTTATAATGCCATATTTGGAATCTACTCGTCGGGACCTATCCAATAGGCCTATTCCGAACGCAATCGGAGCAAGTTTTCTTTGCCTCGAGAACGGTAAGAGATACAGCGTCGGGGATGGAAGATTTGGATTCTACGGGTCAAAATCATTGAAGAAAAAGAAGGTCTTGTAAGTAGTCACTTCGACGATTAGTTTTCTGTCTTAAACTTTAGTTGAATTATGGTAAGTTAAAGCCCATCTATTAGACTTACTCTTGTCATTCGTTTGTTTTATTAAACAATTGTGTGGTGAGGAGTTTACGGATATGATATAATGTCAGTAAATATACCACAGTCCTTGCAGTCACTATCACACCCATATTGGAAAGAAAATTGAACTATGAAACAGAATAGTGCAAGCGTGTACTAAAATACGGCAAAGCCGGAGCATGTTCCAAAGTGTAAGGACATTCTTCTTATGTAGAACAAATAGCTGTACGAGAATGCAAGGCTCGATATTTGGAATAACTATTGAAATAAATGTCTATTCATGTTTTTGGTTATTTTTTTCGCAAATTATTTCTCAATCAAATTGAATTCAAAACACATGCTGTTATTTTTATCAATATTGCATGTACGTAAACAGTTTGAGAAACTATCAGAACGTCAGTAAAATAGTAAGGATAAGTCATTTTTTATAATAAAATTGGGAAACCTAGACGTACGGTATAGATTGAAAGTTTGTACTCCCAAAGAGTTATCGTTACATTTATGAAGTAGAAGTGGCGAAGGTGACCAAGGTGACCAAATAATCGGGATTTTTTGTTTTCATGGCTGTTTCTTAAAGTTGGCACGGTTAACAAAATGAAAACCCTATAAATTTAACTAAATACAGTTTGATATTCCTATATTCTTTTGTTGCTGTAAAAATGCTATAAGGATGTTATGAAAAAGTCTTCTTATTGCAAATTCCACAGGGCATAAATATTAATAAATTGTCAGTGCCATTTCTAACTGAAAAGGGATACAACGGAAATCCTTGTGTACTTTGTACAGTTGTTTTTCCACAAAGGTGATGTCAATCATATTGATGCAGACAGCTATGTAACTTATAATTGAATGAAATTACAACAGCAGATTTATCTGATAAACTATTAGGTTGCAATTAACGCATAAAGTAGCTACTCTAAAAAAATACATTATTCCGCCATTATTTCGTGTTAGGATTTGTTTTCCACATATTTATGAAGTCATTAAGCAAGGAACTGTAAAACTTAGTATGGCATCGCATTGTCTGTTTTCTTCGGTTTTTCTCACGATTACACAAAGAAATCAGCAATGCATACACACATACCTCGCCATACATTATATATCATGAATAAAATGAGGAAATAGCGTTCTTTCGGTAACAGGTCGGCCTCAATTAAATTCATAAGCGGTGAAACAAATAACTGAGAAAGAAGCGAAATAGAACGATAAAAAAGAAAACGAATTATGCAAATATGCTACGATTCCGTTATATAAGTGGCCTCTATCTTCTTAGGTACTAACTAGAAATTAATAAATCACTAATTTTCCGCTTTTTAAATTCGATAAAATGCCGTTGCTCCTTCTACTTCGTAACCCCTTACTTATTGTTAGTAGACAGGATAGGAACAGCAGCACACTCGCTTATCCACATTACCATAACTAAGCAACAGTGAAATATCTGTATTGTTCTGTCGATTGTGATCTCTGCTATGTGGTTAATTAAATGCGTAATTGTTATTTATACTTTGCTCTACTTTAATGAATTAGGTTTTACAAATGTTTGGTATCATTTCGCTTGCCACTTTTTCTGCAAATTGTCTGTGTTCCTCGATACATCAAGAGGCAACTTAAAAATTCATTGGGTTTCTTGTACTTACAAATGAGTTGTCGTCCACGTGCATTTGCTATGCGGATCAGGAAATGTACGAACGTTACTTACCTTTATGCTTCCTTACAGGACTATGTAGTTTGATAATATCCCTCTATGTATGTGACTTATCTTTAAAGGAGTATATAGTGCATGTATTTAGAAAACTTGTGCTTGTTTTTGCAGTAAAATATAGTATTATCAAAACCCCGTCAAATAGACACTTTTATCTGTATTACACACGAACTAGCGTTATGCATTTCACACCAATTATACGAATTTGCCTTTGTGCCAATACCTTTTACGCAGATGCTTTTAGGAGAATTCGTTTTTGTTTTATTTGTTGTATTACTATTGTTTTTATTATTATTATGGTTTCACTTCACCTATTTGTAATCTTTGTGAGATATGAATTAAGCAGAGCACTAATTAATGTTATATTTCTAGCCCTAATCACATTGGAAAACCCGTCACCACACAATTATTTAAGTAAATGCGTGCTAACGGATATAATGCAATAATTGTGTGGTCAGCAGTTTACCGATGTGATTAGGATTAGAAATTATAACAAAATTAACCTTTGGCTTTGGTCATATCCCGGAGAGACAGGTCAAGTTAAACCGAAAGATAACAATAATCATAATAATAATAATAAGACATAGTAAACAAAAACCAATTCTACATCGGCATACTCCTCACCACACAAATATCTACTAATTACATCCGGTAACACGTGTTTCGCTGGTAACGAGGTAAGCATCTTCAAACCGTATCTTATCGAATTTGGTAAAATGTGGTTTGAAGATAATTGGCTGCCCCAGCCAAACACTTGTCAGCGGATTCAATTAAATGACTGTGTAGTGTGGAGTTTACCGATGTGTCTAGGGCCAGTAATCCCTGACCAGACTTGGGCGTTACCAATTACTTGTCAATTAGCAATTACATTAGTTGTAATGTGTAATTGAAAAATACCAATTACCAATTACTGGTAATTGTAATTGAATATTTCCAATTACAAATTAAATGACATTTTGTAATTGGCAATTCTCAATTACCAATTACAAGTAATTGATAATTGGCTTTTACCAATTACCAATTACTGTAATTAGTAATTGGCAAACATCAATTACCAATTACATGCAATTGGTAATTGGCAAAAGTAATTGGAGGTAATTGGCAAAAAAGTAAATCTAATTACACAAATGGTAATTACATTTTAATTTTTTCCTTCACATAAAGGAATTTTTAAAAGTAGTTCATTCACTGAAACATCGAATAAATTGAAAAAAAAAGCATTCTTCGAGTGGTAAGGTATGGTTTCAAGCAAATGATAGCTTCGTTGCTAACAACACACGTATCACCGTAGAATGCAGATTATAGTTTTATCTTTCTTCCCGTACAAATATTGTTATACGTTTGTTATTTTCAATTATGATTAATTCATAAATACGGTCTGTTAGATGATTGAAAGGGTCCACCGGTACAACTATAACAGCAAGGGCGATACAGGAATTGCTAGTATGAGTCTATAAAGTATATCAGGGGAAAAAAAGATACAAAAAGAACTTTTAGGGCAGAAAGATATACCGAAACGTACAAGAATGAAATTATTCAAAAGAGTTACCTCCTCTATACCACTATAAACATCACTCTCATATATTTAAGACAAATCGAAGGTAAAAGTATAATGGGTAAGGTAAGAAATGAGAAATAACGACAAACTCAACCAGCCTCATATTTGTAAGGAAACAAAAGACTTAAGGATTAAGTAAGTAACGAATAAGTAAGAATTAGGTACTATTTAAGATTTGTTAGATTGAAGTAAATAATGCTATAGTAATTTTTTCCTGCTATATTGACGTTTTAATAGATACATTTTTAAAAATAGCAAATGTTTCTCCTACTGCATAAAAAAGTTACTAAAACATGTGTAGGTTTAATATATATTTATTTCTTGGATAATGTTATTTCTAAGAATTCTGTGTAAAGAAATAATTAGATGATTCACTTTTCAAAAATTACGTTATTTTCTTATAAAGTTGTTGTTTAATAAGTAATAATTTGGGAGCTCTATAAAGCATAAGGGAAATATGTTGTTGATAAAAATACATATGTACATAACTTTTAGAACCGCGTCTAAAAAGATTATCAAAAGTTATCGAAGTTAGCTACCAATAGTTAATTTTACGTTAAATAAAATAGCTTTACAGAGTGCAACCGTTTATGAAATATATGCACTTTGGAACTAATTGGGCACTTTTTCTTTTAAATAAGCTTTTTAATTAACTCTATCATGATTTGACAAGATCAAATAACCTATAAAGGCCTCATAATTTATGTCCAAGCTATAGGTAACGGAACCTAGAATAGAAACGTGTTCTAATACTTAGCTGTAATAAATTTAAATACTACTTAACGCATTGCCCTTACGCGCACGGTCAACTGATTTATGGATTACTTTTAGTACTTACAACACATATACGTGTTTTGCGCTCTTTGTTACATTTATATCGCAAAACACTTAATACAATAGTACCTAATTCAAGACTCATAGCAGTTGCCTTTATTTGTCGGTAGTTAAGAAAAGTATGCATATATTTATAAACCCTAGAAACACCTATTTTATCGTTAAAGCACTATTTATG
>JAYRCI010000214.1:0-23000 GCA_038088585.1 Chrysina gloriosa | reverse complement strand
TTTGATCGACGTTGTAGTTGGATATATAGATTCATACACAGATATACCTATATCAGTGATCCTCTTTTGTACCCCCCTCCTTTCTTTTTTCTTCTTTCTTCGTAATGGAACAATGTCGCTCATGTTTCATAAATAAGATAACACAACATATACATATTCGGACCGGTAATTACGTAAAACATATCTTTTCCAACGTAGAACGCATAGTAGAGAAACCGCCATTCGAAGTTAGGGGAAAAGGCCTAAACTAGACCGAATATAAGGGTGAATATAGGGCGAAACCAGGCATACTTCAAGCGCTCGTAGCGCCTAAACTATTACTGATAGAAACACGATCCTTAGATCATTCTGAAGCAGAAAAATGCGCTCTTTCGAATGGTGTAAGATAGAATATCGTAACTAGAAAAAATCCCCTGTTAGGGTGAAATTTAGTGATTTTTTCGATTTTCTTTGCAGTTTCTTGCGATTTTCTCGTCAACCGTTGGAGTAAAGTAAAAAATCGCACGCCGTTGAATTCGCCTCGTCAAGACGCATCGATTGATGTAGGATTAAACGTTCTTAGTCCCGTATTAGCGAAAAAGGGGTATGCGATTTTAGCTATTTTTTGCGCTTTTTTGCATTTTCTCGGCAACCGTTTAAAATAGTCCAAACAAATTATATACCGTTGAAGTCAGCGCGTCAAGACGCGTCGATTGGTATATGAATGGACGCGATAGGACGAAGTAAACTTAAATCACCCATATCTCCCTAACGGTTGGAGCTACAGCGTTTATAATGCCATATTTGGAATCTACTCGTCGAGACCTATCCGATAGTCCTATTTCGAACGCAATCGGGGAAGTTTTCTTTGGCTCGAGAACGGTAAGAGATACAGCGTCGGGGATGGAAGATTTGGAATCTACGGGTCAAAATTAGTCGGATAGGCATATTTTGAACGCGATTGGACGCAAAAAATTTTTGTCCACACGTATTTCTACCTCAAGGCATAGAAATTTTGTTAGTTTTTCGAGATAGCATACTTCCGATAGCACTAGCGAGTTCAAACTCGGTAGGTTTATAGTACTCAGGGAGCTAATTAAAATAAAGCAAACCGCAGGTCCCTAAGTCTTACCGTTCCGGAGATATGGTAGTTTAAAGTTTGAAAAATTTTGTTATCAGAAATTACCATAATTTCGTCCTAGCGCGAAAACTATTAGAGATAGGTCGTTCGTTCTTATTCCATTCGTTTTCTAGACAAAATCTGCATATAGAAAGGTCTATTCGATCGGGATCGAGTAATATATAAAGTGATGAGAGCGATTTGAAATTTGGCCAAAATCGTAAATCGCGTTTTTTAACGATTTTTAACGATATATTGGTCATTTGACGAAAAAGTCATGTTCAAATTTCGAAATTATTTTGCGTCAAAATATATATATTCGGACCGGTAATTACGTAAAAATATCGGTTCCAACGTAGAACGCATAGTTTTTGAGAAAACGCCATTCGAAGTTAGGGAAAAGGGGTTAAAGTAAGGGTGTATATAAGGCAATTTTCGAATATTTGACGAAAAATTCATGTTCGAATTTGGTGGTTATTTTGGCCTAGAATATACATATTCGGGCCGCTAATTACGTATAATATATCGGTTCGGACGTGGAACGCATAGATTTAGAGAAAACGCCTTACGAAGTTAGGGTGAAAACGGGCTAAAATAGGGGTATATATAAGGCTTCTTTCGAATATTCGACGAAAAATTCATGTTCGAATTTCGCGGTTATTTTGGCCTAGAATATACATATTCGGGCCGCTAATTACGTAGAATATATCGGTTCGGACGTGGAACGCATAGATTTCGAGAAAACGCCTTACGAAGTTAGGGGAAAAGGCCTATAATGTAAGGGTGAATATAGGGCGAAACCGGGCATACTTCAAGCGCTCGTAGCGCCGAAACTATTAATGATAGAAAGACGATCCTTAGATCATTCTGAAGCAGAAAAATGCGCTCTTTCGAATGGTGTAAGATAGAATATCGTAACTAGAAAGAAATCCCCTGTTAGGGTGAAATTTAGTGATTTTTTCGATTTTTTTGCAGTTTCTTGCGATTTTCTCGTCAACCGTTGGAGTAAAGTAAAAAAATCGCACGCCGTTGAATTCGCCTCGTCAAGACGCATCGATTGATGTAGGATTAAACGTTCTTAGTCCCGTATTAGCGAAAAAGGGGTATGCGATTTTAGCTATTTTTTGCGGTTTTTTGCATTTTCTCGGCAACCGTTTAAAATAATCCAAACAAATTATATACCGTTGAAATCAGCGCGTCAAGACGCGTCGATTGGTATATGAATGGACGCGATAGGACGAAGTAAACTTAAATCACCCATATCTCCCTAACGGTTGGAGCTACAGCGTTTATAATGCCATATTTGGAATCTACTCGTCGAGACCTATCCGATAGTCCTATTTCGAACGCAATCGGGGGAAGTTTTCTTTGGCTCGAGAACGGTAAGAGATACAGCGTCGGGGATGGAAGATTTGGAATCTACGGGTCAAAATTAGTCGGATAGGCATATTTTGAACGCGATTGGACGCAAAAAATTTTTGTCCACACGTATTTCTACCTCAAGGCATAGAAATTTTGTTAGTTTTTCGAGATAGCATACTTCCGATAGCACTAGCGAGTTCAAACTCGGTAGGTTTATAGTACTCGGGGAGCTAATTAAAATAAAGCAAACCGCAGGTCCCTAAGTCTTACCGTTCCGGAGATATGGTAGTTTAAACTTTGAAAAATTTTGTTATCAGAAATTACCATAATTTCGTCCTAGCGCGAAAACTATTAGAGATAGGTCGTTCGTTCTTGTTCCATTCGTTTTCTAGACAAAATCTGCATATAGAAAGGTCTATTCGATCGGGATCGAGTAATATATAAAGTGATGAGAGCGATTTGAAATTTGGCCAAAATCGTAAATCGCGTTTTTAACGATTTTTAACGATATATTGGTCATTTGACGAAAAAGTCATGTTCAAATTTCGAAATTATTTTGCGTCAAAATATATATATTCGGACCGGTAATTACGTAAAAAATATCGGTTCCAACGTAGAACGCATAGGTTTTTGAGAAAACGCCATTCGAAGTTAGGGGAAAAGGGGTTAAAGTAAGGGTGTATATAAGGCAATTTTCGAATATTTGACGAAAAATTCATGTTCGAATTTGGTGGTTATTTTGGCCTAGAATATACATATTCGGGCCGCTAATTACGTATAATATATCGGTTCGGACGTGGAACGCATAGATTTCGAGAAAACGCCTTACGAAGTTAGGGGAGAAGGCCTATAATGTAAGGGTGAATATAGGGCGAAACCGGGCATACTTCAAGCGCTCGTAGCGCCGAAACTATTAATGATAGAAAGACGATCCTTAGATCATTCTGAAGCAGAAAAATGCGCTCTTTCGAATGGTGTAAGATAGAATATCGTAACTAGAAAAAATCCCCTGTTAGGGTGAAATTTAGTGATTTTTTTCGATTTTTTTGCAGTTTCTTGCGATTTTCTCGTCAACCGTTGGAGTAAAGTAAAAAAATCGCACGCCGTTGAATTCGCCTCGTCAAGACGCATCGATTGATGTAGGATTAAACGTTCTTAGTCCCGTATTAGCGAAAAAGGGGTATGCGATTTTAGCTATTTTTTGCGGTTTTTTGCATTTTCTCGGCAACCGTTTAAAATAATCCAAACAAATTATATACCGTTGAAATCAGCGCGTCAAGACGCGTCGATTGGTATATGAATGGACGCGATAGGACGAAGTAAACTTAAATCACCCATATCTCCCTAACGGTTGGAGCTACAGCGTTTATAATGCCATATTTGGAATCTACTCGTCGAGACCTATCCGATAGTCCTATTTCGAACGCAATCGGGGGAAGTTTTCTTTGGCTCGAGAACGGTAAGAGATACAGCGTCGGGGATGGAAGATTTGGAATCTACGGGTCAAAATTAGTCGGATAGGCATATTTTGAACGCGATTGGACGCAAAGAATGTTTTTGTCCACACGTATTTCTACCTCAAGGCATAGAAATTTTGTTAGTTTTTCGAGATAGCATACTTCCGATAGCACTAGCGAGTTCAAACTCGGTAGGTTTATAGTACTCGGGGAGCTAATTAAAATAAAGCAAACCGCAGGTCCCTAAGTCTTACCGTTCCGGAGATATGGTAGTTTAAACTTTGAAAAATTTTGTTATCAGAAATTACCATAATTTCGTCCTAGCGCGAAAACTATTAGAGATAGGTCGTTCGTTCTTGTTCCATTCGTTTTCTAGACAAAATCTGCATATAGAAAGGTCTATTCGATCGGGATCGAGTAATATATAAAGTGATGAGAGCGATTTGAAATTTGGCCAAAATCGTAAATCGCGTTTTTTAACGATTTTTAACGATATATTGGTCATTTGACGAAAAAGTCATGTTCAAATTTCGAAATTATTTTGCGTCAAAATATATATATTCGGACCGGTAATTACGTAAAAATATCGGTTCCAACGTAGAACGCATAGTTTTTGAGAAAACGCCATTCGAAGTTAGGGAAAAGGGGTTAAAGTAAGGGTGTATATAAGGCAATTTTCGAATATTTGACGAAAAATTCATGTTCGAATTTGGTGGTTATTTTGGCCTAGAATATACATATTCGGGCCGCTAATTACGTATAATATATCGGTTCGGACGTGGAACGCATAGATTTAGAGAAAACGCCTTACGAAGTTAGGGTGAAAACGGGCTAAAATAGGGGTATATATAAGGCTTCTTTCGAATATTCGACGAAAAATTCATGTTCGAATTTCGCGGTTATTTTGGCCTAGAATATACATATTCGGGCCGCTAATTACGTATAATATATCGGTTCGGACGTGGAACGCATAGATTTCGAGAAAACGCCTTACGAAGTTAGGGAGAAGGCCTATAATGTAAGGGTGAATATAGGGCGAAACCGGGCATACTTCAAGCGCTCGTAGCGCCGAAACTATTAATGATAGAAAGACGATCCTTAGATCATTCTGAAGCAGAAAAATGCGCTCTTTCGAATGGTGTAAGATAGAATATCGTAACTAGAAAAAATCCGCTGTTAGGGTGAAATTTAGTGATTTTTTCGATTTTTTTGCAGTTTCTTGCGATTTTCTCGTCAACCGTTGGAGTAAAGTAAAAAATCGCACGCCGTTGAATTCGCCTCGTCAAGACGCATCGATTGATGTAGGATTAAACGTTCTTAGTCCCGTATTAGCGAAAAAGGGGTATGCGATTTTAGCTATTTTTTGCGGTTGTTTGCATTTTCTCGGCAACCGTTTAAAATAATCCAAACAAATTATATACCGTTGAAATCAGCGCGTCAAGACGCGTCGATTGGTATATGAATGGACGCGATAGGACGAAGTAAACTTAAATCACCCATATCTCCCTAACGGTTGGAGCTACAGCGTTTATAATGCCATATTTGGAATCTACTCGTCGAGACCTATCCGATAGTCCTATTTCGAACGCAATCGGGGAAGTTTTCTTTGGCTCGAGAACGGTAAGAGATACAGCGTCGGGGATGGAAGATTTGGAATCTACGGGTCAAAATTAGTCGGATAGGCATATTTTGAACGCGATTGGACGCAAAAAGAAAATTTGTCCACACGTATTTCTACCTCAAGGCATAGAAATTTTGTTAGTTTTTCGAGATAGCATACTTCCGATAGCACTAGCGAGTTCAAACTCGGTAGGTTTATAGTACTCGGGGAGCTAATTAAAATAAAGCAAACCGCAGGTCCCTAAGTCTTACCGTTCCGGAGATATGGTAGTTTAAACTTTGAAAAATTTTGTTATCAGAAATTACCATAATTTCGTCCTAGCGCGAAAACTATTAGAGATAGGTCGTTCGTTCTTGTTCCATTCGTTTTCTAGACAAAATCTGCATATAGAAAGGTCTATTCGATCGGGATCGAGTAATATATAAAGTGATGAGAGCGAATTGAAATTTGGCCAAAATCGTAAATCGCGTTTTTTAACGATTTTTAACGATATATTGGTCATTTGACGAAAAAGTCATGTTCAAATTTCGAAATTATTTTGCGTCAAAATATATATATTCGGACCGGTAATTACGTAAAAATATCGGTTCCAACGTAGAACGCATAGTTTTTGAGAAAACGCCATTCGAAGTTAGGGGAAAAGGGGTTAAAGTAAGGGTGTATATAAGGCAATTTTCGAATATTTGACGAAAAATTCATGTTCGAATTTGGTGGTTATTTTGGCCTAGAATATACATATTCGGGCCGCTAATTACGTATAATATATCGGTTCGGACGTGGAACGCATAGATTTCGAGAAAACGCCTTACGAAGTTAGGGGAGAAGGCCTATAATGTAAGGGTGAATATAGGGCGAAACCGGGCATACTTCAAGCGCTCGTAGCGCCGAAACTATTAATGATAGAAAGACGATCCTTAGATCATTCTGAAGCAGAAAAATGCGCTCTTTCGAATGGTGTAAGATAGAATATCGTAACTAGAAAAAATCCCCTGTTAGGGTGAAATTTAGTGATTTTTTCGATTTTTTTGCAGTTTCTTGCGATTTTCTCGTCAACCGTTGGAGTAAAGTAAAAAAATCGCACGCCGTTGAATTCGCCTCGTCAAGACGCATCGATTGATGTAGGATTAAACGTTCTTAGTCCCGTATTAGCGAAAAAGGGGTATGCGATTTTAGCTATTTTTTGCGGTTGTTTGCATTTTCTCGGCAACCGTTTAAAATAATCCAAACAAATTATATACCGTTGAAATCAGCGCGTCAAGACGCGTCGATTGGTATATGAATGGACGCGATAGGACGAAGTAAACTTAAATCACCCATATCTCCCTAACGGTTGGAGCTACAGCGTTTATAATGCCATATTTGGAATCTACTCGTCGAGACCTATCCGATAGTCCTATTTCGAACGCAATCGGGGAAGTTTTCTTTGGCTCGAGAACGGTAAGAGATACAGCGTCGGGGATGGAAGATTTGGAATCTACGGGTCAAAATTAGTCGGATAGGCATATTTTGAACGCGATTGGACGCAAAAAATGTTTTTGTCCACACGTATTTCTACCTCAAGGCATAGAAATTTTGTTAGTTTTTCGAGATAGCATACTTCCGATAGCACTAGCGAGTTCAAACTCGGTAGGTTTATAGTACTCGGGAAGCTAATTAAAATAAAGCAAACCGCAGGTCCCTAAGTCTTACCGTTCCGGAGATATGGTAGTTTAAACTTTGAAAAATTTTGTTATCAGAAATTACCATAATTTCGTCCTAGCGCGAAAACTATTAGAGATAGGTCGTTCGTTCTTGTTCCATTCGTTTTCTAGACAAAATCTGCATATAGAAAGGTCTATTCGATCGGGATCGAGTAATATATAAAGTGATGAGAGCGATTTGAAATTTGGCCAAAATCGTAAATCGCGTTTTTTAACGATTTTTAACGATATATTGGTCATTTGACGAAAAAGTCATGTTCAAATTTCGAAATTATTTTGCGTCAAAATATATATATTCGGACCGGTAATTACGTAAAAATATCGGTTCCAACGTAGAACGCATAGTTTTTGAGAAAACGCCATTCGAAGTTAGGGGAAAAGGGGTTAAAGTAAGGGTGTATATAAGGCAATTTTCGAATATTTGACGAAAAATTCATGTTCGAATTTGGTGGTTATTTTGGCCTAGAATATACATATTCGGGCCGCTAATTACGTATAATATATCGGTTCGGACGTGGAACGCATAGATTTCGAGAAAACGCCTTACGAAGTTAGGGGAGAAGGCCTATAATGTAAGGGTGAATATAGGGCGAAACCGGGCATACTTCAAGCGCTCGTAGCGCCGAAACTATTAATGATAGAAAGACGATCCTTAGATCATTCTGAAGCAGAAAAATGCGCTCTTTCGAATGGTGTAAGATAGAATATCGTAACTAGAAAAAATCCGCTGTTAGGGTGAAATTTAGTGATTTTTTCGATTTTTTTGCAGTTTCTTGCGATTTTCTCGTCAACCGTTGGAGTAAAGTAAAGAAATCGCACGCCGTTGAATTCGCCTCGTCAAGACGCATCGATTGATGTAGGATTAAACGTTCTTAGTCCCGTATTAGCGAAAAAGGGGTATGCGATTTTAGCTATTTTTTGCGGTTTTTTGCATTTTCTCGGCAACCGTTTAAAATAATCCAAACAAATTATATACCGTTGAAATCAGCGCGTCAAGACGCGTCGATTGGTATATGAATGGACGCGATAGGACGAAGTAAACTTAAATCACCCATATCTCCCTAACGGTTGGAGCTACAGCGTTTATAATGCCATATTTGGAATCTACTCGTCGAGACCTATCCGATAGTCCTATTTCGAACGCAATCGGGGGAAGTTTTCTTTGGCTCGAGAACGGTAAGAGATACAGCGTCGGGGATGGAAGATTTGGAATCTACGGGTCAAAATTAGTCGGATAGGCATATTTTGAACGCGATTGGACGCAAAAAATGTTTTTGTCCACACGTATTTCTACCTCAAGGCATAGAAATTTTGTTAGTTTTTCGAGATAGCATACTTCCGATAGCACTAGCGAGTTCAAACTCGGTAGGTTTATAGTACTCGGGGAGCTAATTAAAATAAAGCAAACCGCAGGTCCCTAAGTCTTACCGTTCCGGAGATATGGTAGTTTAAACTTTGAAAAATTTTGTTATCAGAAATTACCATAATTTCGTCCTAGCGCGAAAACTATTAGAGATAGGTCGTTCGTTCTTGTTCCATTCGTTTTCTAGACAAAATCTGCATATAGAAAGGTCTATTCGATCGGGATCGAGTAATATATAAAGTGATGAGAGCGATTTGAAATTTGGCCAAAATCGTAAATCGCGTTTTTTAACGATTTTTAACGATATATTGGTCATTTGACGAAAAAGTCATGTTCAAATTTCGAAATTATTTTGCGTCAAAATATATATATTCGGACCGGTAATTACGTAAAAAATATCGGTTCCAACGTAGAACGCATAGTTTTTGAGAAAACGCCATTCGAAGTTAGGGGAAAAGGGGTTAAAGTAAGGGTGTATATAAGGCTTCTTTCGAATATTTGACGAAAAATTCATGTTCGAATTTCGCGGTTATTTTGGCCTAGAATATACATATTCGGGCCGCTAATTACGTATAATATATCGGTTCGGACGTGGAACGCATAGATTTCGAGAAAACGCCTTACGAAGTTAGGGGAAAAGGCCTATA
This sequence comes from Chrysina gloriosa, assembly GCA_038088585.1. Classification (NCBI taxonomy): domain Eukaryota; kingdom Metazoa; phylum Arthropoda; class Insecta; order Coleoptera; family Scarabaeidae; genus Chrysina; species Chrysina gloriosa. The sequence goes on along the minus strand of JAYRCI010000214.1, from coordinate 13,751 downwards.
ATGTAAGGGTGAATATAGGGCGAAACCGGGCATACTTCAAGCGCTCGTAGCGCCGAAACTATTAATGATAGAAAGACGATCCTTAGATCATTCTGAAGCAGAAAAATGCGCTCTTTCGAATGGTGTAAGATAGAATATCGTAACTAGAAAAAATCCCCTGTTAGGGTGAAATTTAGTGATTTTTTCGATTTTTTTGCAGTTTCTTGCGATTTTCTCGTCAACCGTTGGAGTAAAGTAAAGAAATCGCACGCCGTTGAATTCGCCTCGTCAAGACGCATCGATTGATGTAGGATTAAACGTTCTTAGTCCCGTATTAGCGAAAAAGGGGTATGCGATTTTAGCTATTTTTTGCGGTTTTTTGCATTTTCTCGGCAACCGTTTAAAATAATCCAAACAAATTATATACCGTTGAAATCAGCGCGTCAAGACGCGTCGATTGGTATATGAATGGACGCGATAGGACGAAGTAAACTTAAATCACCCATATCTCCCTAACGGTTGGAGCTACAGCGTTTATAATGCCATATTTGGAATCTACTCGTCGAGACCTATCCGATAGTCCTATTTCGAACGCAATCGGGGAAGTTTTCTTTGGCTCGAGAACGGTAAGAGATACAGCGTCGGGGATGGAAGATTTGGAATCTACGGGTCAAAATTAGTCGGATAGGCATATTTTGAACGCGATTGGACGCAAAAAATTTTTTGTCCACACGTATTTCTACCTCAAGGCATAGAAATTTTGTTAGTTTTTCGAGATAGCATACTTCCGATAGCACTAGCGAGTTCAAACTCGGTAGGTTTATAGTACTCGGGGAGCTAATTAAAATAAAGCAAACCGCAGGTCCCTAAGTCTTACCGTTCCGGAGATATGGTAGTTTAAACTTTGAAAAATTTTGTTATCAGAAATTACCATAATTTCGTCCTAGCGCGAAAACTATTAGAGATAGGTCGTTCGTTCTTGTTCCATTCGTTTTCTAGACAAAATCTGCATATAGAAAGGTCTATTCGATCGGGATCGAGTAATATATAAAGTGATGAGAGCGATTTGAAATTTGGCCAAAATCGTAAATCGCGTTTTTTAACGATTTTTAACGATATATTGGTCATTTGACGAAAAAGTCATGTTCAAATTTCGAAATTATTTTGCGTCAAAATATATATATTCGGACCGGTAATTACGTAAAAATATCGGTTCCAACGTAGAACGCATAGTTTTTGAGAAAACGCCATTCGAAGTTAGGGGAAAAGGGGTTAAAGTAAGGGTGTATATAAGGCAATTTTCGAATATTTGACGAAAAATTCATGTTCGAATTTGGTGGTTATTTTGGCCTAGAATATACATATTCGGGCCGCTAATTACGTATAATATATCGGTTCGGACGTGGAACGCATAGATTTAGAGAAAACGCCTTACGAAGTTAGGGTGAAAACGGGCTAAAATAGGGGTATATATAAGGCTTCTTTCGAATATTCGACGAAAAATTCATGTTCGAATTTCGCGGTTATTTTGGCCTAGAATATACATATTCGGGCCGCTAATTACGTAGAATATATCGGTTCGGACGTGGAACGCATAGATTTCGAGAAAACGCCTTACGAAGTTAGGGGAAAAGGCCTATAATGTAAGGGTGAATATAGGGCGAAACCGGGCATACTTCAAGCGCTCGTAGCGCCGAAACTATTAATGATAGAAAGACGATCCTTAGATCATTCTGAAGCAGAAAAATGCGCTCTTTCGAATGGTGTAAGATAGAATATCGTAACTAGAAAGAAATCCCCTGTTAGGGTGAAATTTAGTGATTTTTTCGATTTTTTTGCAGTTTCTTGCGATTTTCTCGTCAACCGTTGGAGTAAAGTAAAAAATCGCACGCCGTTGAATTCGCCTCGTCAAGACGCATCGATTGATGTAGGATTAAACGTTCTTAGTCCCGTATTAGCGAAAAAGGGGTATGCGATTTTAGCTATTTTTTGCGGTTTTTTGCATTTTCTCGGCAACCGTTTAAAATAATCCAAACAAATTATATACCGTTGAAATCAGCGCGTCAAGACGCGTCGATTGGTATATGAATGGACGCGATAGGACGAAGTAAACTTAAATCACCCATATCTCCCTAACGGTTGGAGCTACAGCGTTTATAATGCCATATTTGGAATCTACTCGTCGAGACCTATCCGATAGTCCTATTTCGAACGCAATCGGGGAAGTTTTCTTTGGCTCGAGAACGGTAAGAGATACAGCGTCGGGGATGGAAGATTTGGAATCTACGGGTCAAAATTAGTCGGATAGGCATATTTTGAACGCGATTGGACGCAAAAAATTTTTTGTCCACACGTATTTCTACCTCAAGGCATAGAAATTTTGTTAGTTTTTCGAGATAGCATACTTCCGATAGCACTAGCGAGTTCAAACTCGGTAGGTTTATAGTACTCGGGGAGCTAATTAAAATAAAGCAAACCGCAGGTCCCTAAGTCTTACCGTTCCGGAGATATGGTAGTTTAAACTTTGAAAAATTTTGTTATCAGAAATTACCATAATTTCGTCCTAGCGCGAAAACTATTAGAGATAGGTCGTTCGTTCTTGTTCCATTCGTTTTCTAGACAAAATCTGCATATAGAAAGGTCTATTCGATCGGGATCGAGTAATATATAAAGTGATGAGAGCGATTTGAAATTTGGCCAAAATCGTAAATCGCGTTTTTTAACGATTTTTAACGATATATTGGTCATTTGACGAAAAAGTCATGTTCAAATTTCGAAATTATTTTGCGTCAAAATATATATATTCGGACCGGTAATTACGTAAAAATATCGGTTCCAACGTAGAACGCATAGTTTTTGAGAAAACGCCATTCGAAGTTAGGGGAAAAGGGGTTAAAGTAAGGGTGTATATAAGGCAATTTTCGAATATTTGACGAAAAATTCATGTTCGAATTTGGTGGTTATTTTGGCCTAGAATATACATATTCGGGCCGCTAATTACGTATAATATATCGGTTCGGACGTGGAACGCATAGATTTAGAGAAAACGCCTTACGAAGTTAGGGTGAAAACGGGCTAAAATAGGGGTATATATAAGGCTTCTTTCGAATATTCGACGAAAAATTCATGTTCGAATTTCGCGGTTATTTTGGCCTAGAATATACATATTCGGGCCGCTAATTACGTAGAATATATCGGTTCGGACGTGGAACGCATAGATTTGGAGAAAACGCCTTACGAAGTTAGGGAAAAGGCCTATAATGTAAGGGTGAATATAGGGCGAAACCGGGCATACTTCAAGCGCTCGTAGCGCCGAAACTATTAATGATAGAAAGACGATCCTTAGATCATTCTGAAGCAGAAAAATGCGCTCTTTCGAATGGTGTAAGATAGAATATCGTAACTAGAAAGAAATCCCCTGTTAGGGTGAAATTTAGTGATTTTTTCGATTTTTTTGCAGTTTCTTGCGATTTTCTCGTCAACCGTTGGAGTAAAGTAAAAAAATCGCACGCCGTTGAATTCGCCTCGTCAAGACGCATCGATTGATGTAGGATTAAACGTTCTTAGTCCCGTATTAGCGAAAAAGGGGTATGCGATTTTAGCTATTTTTTGCGGTTTTTTGCATTTTCTCGGCAACCGTTTAAAATAATCCAAACAAATTATATACCGTTGAAATCAGCGCGTCAAGACGCGTCGATTGGTATATGAATGGACGCGATAGGACGAAGTAAACTTAAATCACCCATATCTCCCTAACGGTTGGAGCTACAGCGTTTATAATGCCATATTTGGAATCTACTCGTCGAGACCTATCCGATAGTCCTATTTCGAACGCAATCGGGGAAGTTTTCTTTGGCTCGAGAACGGTAAGAGATACAGCGTCGGGGATGGAAGATTTGGAATCTACGGGTCAAAATTAGTCGGATAGGCATATTTTGAACGCGATTGGACGCAAAAAATTTTTGTCCACACGTATTTCTACCTCAAGGCATAGAAATTTTGTTAGTTTTTCGAGATAGCATACTTCCGATAGCACTAGCGAGTTCAAACTCGGTAGGTTTATAGTACTCGGGGAGCTAATTAAAATAAAGCAAACCGCAGGTCCCTAAGTCTTACCGTTCCGGAGATATGGTAGTTTAAACTTTGAAAAATTTTGTTATCAGAAATTACCATAATTTCGTCCTAGCGCGAAAACTATTAGAGATAGGTCGTTCGTTCTTGTTCCATTCGTTTTCTAGACAAAATCTGCATATAGAAAGGTCTATTCGATCGGGATCGAGTAATATATAAAGTGATGAGAGCGATTTGAAATTTGGCCAAAATCGTAAATCGCGTTTTTTAACGATTTTTAACGATATATTGGTCATTTGACGAAAAAGTCATGTTCAAATTTCGAAATTATTTTGCGTCAAAATATATATATTCGGACCGGTAATTACGTAAAAATATCGGTTCCAACGTAGAACGCATAGTTTTTGAGAAAACGCCATTCGAAGTTAGGGAAAAGGGGTTAAAGTAAGGGTGTATATAAGGCAATTTTCGAATATTTGACGAAAAATTCATGTTCGAATTTGGTGGTTATTTTGGCCTAGAATATACATATTCGGGCCGCTAATTACGTATAATATATCGGTTCGGACGTGGAACGCATAGATTTAGAGAAAACGCCTTACGAAGTTAGGGTCAAAACGGGCTAAAATAGGGGTATATATAAGGCTTCTTTCGAATATTCGACGAAAAATTCATGTTCGAATTTCGCGGTTATTTTGGCCTAGAATATACATATTCGGGCCGCTAATTACGTAGAATATATCGGTTCGGACGTGGAACGCATAGATTTCGAGAAAACGCCTTACGAAGTTAGGGGAAAAGGCCTATAATGTAAGGGTGAATATAGGGCGAAACCGGGCATACTTCAAGCGCTCGTAGCGCCGAAACTATTAATGATAGAAAGACGATCCTTAGATCATTCTGAAGCAGAAAAATGCGCTCTTTCGAATGGTGTAAGATAGAATATCGTAACTAGAAAAAATCCCCTGTTAGGGTGAAATTTAGTGATTTTTTCGATTTTTTTGCAGTTTCTTGCGATTTTCTCGTCAACCGTTGGAGTAAAGTAAAAAAATCGCACGCCGTTGAATTCGCCTCGTCAAGACGCATCGATTGATGTAGGATTAAACGTTCTTAGTCCCGTATTAGCGAAAAAGGGGTATGCGATTTTAGCTATTTTTTGCGGTTTTTTGCATTTTCTCGGCAACCGTTTAAAATAATCTAAACAAATTATATACCGTTGAAATCAGCGCGTCAAGACGCGTCGATTGGTATATGAATGGACGCGATAGGACGAAGTAAACTTAAATCACCCATATCTCCCTAACGGTTGGAGCTACAGCGTTTATAATGCCATATTTGGAATCTACTCGTCGAGACCTATCCGATAGTCCTATTTCGAACGCAATCGGGGAAGTTTTCTTTGGCTCGAGAACGGTAAGAGATACAGCGTCGGGGATGGAAGATTTGGAATCTACGGGTCAAAATTAGTCGGATAGGCATATTTTGAACGCGATTGGACGCAAAAAATTTTTGTCCACACGTATTTCTACCTCAAGGCATAGAAATTTTGTTAGTTTTTCGAGATAGCATACTTCCGATAGCACTAGCGAGTTCAAACTCGGTAGGTTTATAGTACTCGGGGAGCTAATTAAAATAAAGCAAACCGCAGGTCCCTAAGTCTTACCGTTCCGGAGATATGGTAGTTTAAAGTTTGAAAAATTTTGTTATCAGAAATTACCATAATTTCGTCCTAGCGCGAAAACTATTAGAGATAGGTCGTTCGTTCTTGTTCCATTCGTTTCCTAGACAAAATCTGCATATAGAAAGGTCTATTCGATCGGGATCGAGCAATAAATAAAGTGGTGAGAGCGATTTGAAATTTGGCCAAAATCGTAAATCGCGTTTTTTAACGATTTTTAACGATATATTGGTCATTTGACGAAAAAGTCATGTTCAAATTTCGAAATTATTTTGCGTCAAAATATACATATTCGGACCGGTAATTACGTAAAAAATATCGGTTCCAACGTAGAACGCATAGTTTTTGAGAAAACGCCATTCGAAGTTAGGGGAAAAGGAGTTAAAATAAGGGTGTATATAAGGCAATTTTCGAATATTTGACGAAAAATTCATGTTCGAATTTGGTGGTTATTTTGGCCTAGAATATACATATTCGGGCCGCTAATTACGTAGAATATATCGGTTCGGACGTGGAACGCATAGATTTCGAGAAAACGCCTTACGAAGTTAGGGGAAAAGGCCTATAATATAAGGGTGAATATAGGGCGAAACCGGGCATACTTCAAGCGCTCGTAGCGCCTAAACTATTAATGATAGAAAGACGATCCTTAGATCATTCTGAAGCAGAAAAATGCGCTCTTTCGAATGGTGTAAGAGAGAATATCGTAACTAGAAAAAGTCCCCTGTTAGGGTGAAATTTAGTGATTTTTTCGATTTTTTGCAGTTTCTTGCGATTTTCTCGGCAACCGTTGGAGTAAAGTAAAAAAATCGCACGCCGTTGAATTCGCCTCGTCAAGACGCATCGATTGATGTAGGATTGAACGTCCTTAGTCCCGTATTAGCGAAAAAGGGGTATGCGATTTTAGCTATTTTTTGCGGTTTTTGCATTTTCTCGGCAACCGTTTAAAATAATCTAAACAAATTATATACCGTTGAAATCAGCGCGTCAAGACGCGTCGATTGGTATATGAATGGACGCGATAGGACGAAGTAAACTTAAATCACCCATATCTCCCTAACGGTTGGAGCTACAGCGTTTATAATGCCATATTTGGAATCTACTCGTCGAGACCTATCCGATAGGCCTATTTCGAACGCAATCGGGAAGTTTTCTTTGGCTCGAGAACGGTAAGAGTTACAGCGTCGGGGATGGAAGATTTGGAATCTACGGGTCAAAATTAGTCGGATAGGCATATTTTGAACGCGATTGGACGCAAAAAAATTTTTGTCCGCACGAATTTCTACCTCAAGGCATAGAAATTTTGTTAGTTTTTCGAGATAGCATACTTCCGATAGCACTAGCGAGTTCAAACTCGGTAGGTTTATAGTACTCGGGGAGCTGATTAGAATAAAGCAAACCGCAGGTCCCTAAGTCTTACCGTTCCGGAGATATGGTAGTTTAAAGTTTGAAAAATTTCGTTATCAGAAATTACCATAATTTCGTCCTAGCGCGAAAACTATTAGAGATAGGTCATTCGTTCTTGTTCCATTCGTTTCCTAGACAAAATCTGCATATAGAAAGGTCTATTCGATCGGGATCGAGCAATAAATAAAGTGGTGAGAGCGATTTGAAATTTGGCCAAAATCGTAAATCGCGTTTTTAACGATTTTTAACGATATATTGGTCATTTGACGAAAAAGTCATGTTCAAATTTCGAAATTATTTTGCGTCAAAATATACATATTCGGACCGGTAATTACGTAAAAATATCGGTTCCAACGTAGAACGCATAGTTTTTGAGAAAACGCCATTCGAAGTTAGGGGAAAAGGAGTTAAAATAAGGGTGTATATAAGGCAATTTTCGAATATTTGACGAAAAATTCATGTTCGAATTTGGTGGTTATTTTGGCCTAGAATATACATATTCGGGCCGCTAATTACGTAGAATATATCGGTTCGGACGTGGAACGCATAGATTTCGAGAAAACGCCTTACGAAGTTAGGGGAAAAGGCCTATAATATAAGGGTGAATATAGGGCGAAACCGGGCATACTTCAAGCGCTCGTAGCGCCTAAACTATTAATGATAGAAAGACGATCCTTAGATCATTCTGAAGCAGAAAAATGCGCTCTTTCGAATGGTGTAAGAGAGAATATCGTAACTAGAAAAAGTCCCCTGTTAGGGTGAAATTTAGTGATTTTTTCGATTTTTGCAGTTTCTTGCGATTTTCTCGGCAACCGTTGGAGTAAAGTAAAAAAATCGCACGCCGTTGAATTCGCCTCGTCAAGACGCATCGATTGATGTAGGATTGAACGTCCTTAGTCCCGTATTAGCGAAAAAGGGGTATGCGATTTTAGCTATTTTTGCGGTTTTTGCATTTTCTCGGCAACCGTTTAAAATAATCTAAACAAATTATATACCGTTGAAATCAGCGCGTCAAGACGCGTCGATTGGTATATGAATGGACGCGATAGGACGAAGTAAACTTAAATCACCCATATCTCCCTAACGGTTGGAGCTACAGCGTTTATAATGCCATATTTGGAATCTACTCGTCGAGACCTATCCGATAGGCCTATTTCGAACGCAATCGGGGAAGTTTTCTTTGGCTCGAGAACGGTAAGAGTTACAGCGTCGGGGATGGAAGATTTGGAATCTACGGGTCAAAATTAGTCGGATAGGCATATTTTGAACGCGATTGGACGCAAAAAATTTTTTGTCCGCACGAATTTCTACCTCAAGGCATAGAAATTTTGTTAGTTTTTCGAGATAGCATACTTCCGATAGCACTAGCGAGTTCAAACTCGGTAGGTTTATAGTACTCGGGGAGCTGATTAGAATAAAGCAAACCGCAGGTCCCTAAGTCTTACCGTTCCGGAGATATGGTAGTTTAAAGTTTGAAAAATTTCGTTATCAGAAATTACCATAATTTCGTCCTAGCGCGAAAACTATTAGAGATAGGTCATTCGTTCTTGTTCCATTCGTTTCCTAGACAAAATCTGCATATAGAAAGGTCTATTCGATCGGGATCGAGCAATAAATAAAGTGGTGAGAGCGATTTGAAATTTGGCCAAAATCGTAAATCGCGTTTTTTAACGATTTTTAACGATATATTGGTCATTTGACGAAAAAGTCATGTTCAAATTTCGAAATTATTTTGCGTCAAAATATACATATTCGGACCGGTAATTACGTAAAAAATATCGGTTCCAACGTAGAACGTATAGTTTTTGAGAAAACGCCATTCGAAGTTAGGGGAAAAGGAGTTAAAATAAGGGTGTATATAAGGCAATTTTCGAATATTTGACGAAAAATTCATGTTCGAATTTGGTGGTTATTTTGGCCTAGAATATACATATTCGGGCCGCTAATTACGTAGAATATATCGGTTCGGACGTGGAACGCATAGATTTCGAGAAAACGCCTTACGAAGTTAGGGTCAAAACGGGCTAAAATAGGGGTATATATAAGGCTTCTTTCGAATATTCGACGAAAAATTCATGTTCGAATTTCGCGGTTATTTTGGCCTAGAATATACATATTCGGGCCGCTAATTACGTAGAATATATCGGTTCGGACGTGGAACGCATAGATTTCGAGAAAACGCCTTACGAAGTTAGGGAAAAGGCCTATAATATAAGGGTGAATATAGGGCGAAACCGGGCATACTTCAAGCGCTCGTAGCGCCTAAACTATTAATGATAGAAAGACGATCCTTAGATCATTCTGAAGCAGAAAAATGCGCTCTTTCGAATGGTGTAAGAGAGAATATCGTAACTAGAAAAAAGTCCCCTGTTAGGGTGAAATTTAGTGATTTTTTTCGATTTTTTGCAGTTTCTTGCGATTTTCTCGGCAACCGTTGGAGTAAAGTAAAAAAATCGCACGCCGTTGAATTCGCCTCGTCAAGACGCATCGATTGATGTAGGATTGAACGTCCTTAGTCCCGTATTAGCGAAAAAGGGGTATGCGATTTTAGCTATTTTTTGCGGTTTTTGCATTTTCTCGGCAACCGTTTAAAATAATCTAAACAAATTATATACCGTTGAAATCAGCGCGTCAAGACGCGTCGATTGGTATATGAATGGACGCGATAGGACGAAGTAAACTTAAATCACCCATATCTCCCTAACGGTTGGAGCTACAGCGTTTATAATGCCATATTTGGAATCTACTCGTCGAGACCTATCCGATAGGCCTATTTCGAACGCAATCGGGGAAGTTTTCTTTGGCTCGAGAACGGTAAGAGTTACAGCGTCGGGGATGGAAGATTTGGAATCTACGGGTCAAAATTAGTCGGATAGGCATATTTTGAACGCGATTGGACGCAAAAAATTTTTTGTCCGCACGAATTTCTACCTCAAGGCATAGAAATTTTGTTAGTTTTTCGAGATAGCATACTTGCGATAGCACTAGCGAGTTCAAACTCGGTAGGTTTATAGTACTCGGGGAGCTGATTAGAATAAAGCAAACCGCAGGTCCCTAAGTCTTACCGTTCCGGAGATATGGTAGTTTAAAGTTTGAAAAATTTCGTTATCAGAAATTACCATAATTTCGTCCTAGCGCGAAAACTATTAGAGATAGGTCATTCGTTCTTGTTCCATTCGTTTCCTAGACAAAATCTGCATATAGAAAGGTCTATTCGATCGGGATCGAGCAATAAATAAAGTGGTGAGAGCGATTTGAAATTTGGCCAAAATCGTAAATCGCGTTTTTAACGATTTTTAACGATATATTGGTCATTTGACGAAAAAGTCATGTTCAAATTTCGAAATTATTTTGCGTCAAAATATACATATTCGGACCGGTAATTACGTAAAAATATCGGTTCCAACGTAGAACGTATAGTTTTTGAGAAAACGCCATTCGAAGTTAGGGAAAAGGAGTTAAAATAAGGGTGTATATAAGGCAATTTTCGAATATTTGACGAAAAATTCATGTTCGAATTTGGTGGTTATTTTGGCCTAGAATATACATATTCGGGCCGCTAATTACGTAGAATATATCGGTTCGGACGTGGAACGCATAGATTTCGAGAAAACGCCTTACGAAGTTAGGGTCAAAACGGGCTAAAATAGGGGTATATATAAGGCTTCTTTCGAATATTCGACGAAAAATTCATGTTCGAATTTCGCGGTTATTTTGGCCTAGAATATACATATTCGGGCCGCTAATTACGTAGAATATATCGGTTCGGACGTGGAACGCATAGATTTCGAGAAAACGCCTTACGAAGTTAGGGAAAAGGCCTATAATATAAGGGTGAATATAGGGCGAAACCGGGCATACTTCAAGCGCTCGTAGCGCCTAAACTATTAATGATAGAAAGACGATCCTTAGATCATTCTGAAGCAGAAAAATGCGCTCTTTCGAATGGTGTAAGAGAGAATATCGTAACTAGAAAAAGTCCCCTGTTAGGGTGAAATTTAGTGATTTTTTCGATTTTTTGCAGTTTCTTGCGATTTTCTCGGCAACCGTTGGAGTAAAGTAAAAAATCGCACGCCGTTGAATTCGCCTCGTCAAGACGCATCGATTGATGTAGGATTGAACGTCCTTAGTCCCGTATTAGCGAAAAAGGGGTATGCGATTTTAGCTATTTTTTGCGGTTTTTTGCATTTTCTCGGCAACCGTTTAAAATAATCTAAACAAATTATATACCGTTGAAATCAGCGCGTCAAGACGCGTCGATTGGTATATGAATGGACGCGATAGGACGAAGTAAACTTAAATCACCCATATCTCCCTAACGGTTGGAGCTACAGCGTTTATAATGCCATATTTGGAATCTACTCGTCGAGACCTATCCGATAGGCCTATTTCGAACGCAATCGGGGAAGTTTTCTTTGGCTCGAGAACGGTAAGAGTTACAGCGTCGGGGATGGAAGATTTGGAATCTCCGGGTCAAAATTAGTCGGATAGGCATATTTTGAACGCGATTGGACGCAAAAAAATTTTTTGTCCGCACGAATTTCTACCTCAAGGCATAGAAATTTTGTTAGTTTTTCGAGATAGCATACTTGCGATAGCACTAGCGAGTTCAAACTCGGTAGGTTTATAGTACTCGGGGAGCTGATTAGAATAAAGCAAACCGCAGGTCCCTAAGTCTTACCGTTCCGGAGATATGGTAGTTTAAAGTTTGAAAAATTTCGTTATCAGAAATTACCATAATTTCGTCCTAGCGCGAAAACTATTAGAGATAGGTCATTCGTTCTTGTTCCATTCGTTTCCTAGACAAAATCTGCATATAGAAAGGTCTATTCGATCGGGATCGAGCAATAAATAAAGTGGTGAGAGCGATTTGAAATTTGGCCAAAATCGTAAATCGCGTTTTTTAACGATTTTTAACGATATATTGGTCATTTGACGAAAAGGTCATGTTCAAATTTCGAAATTATTTTGCGTCAAAATATACATATTCGAACCGGTAATTACGTAAAAATATCGGTTCCAACGTAGAACGCATAGTTTTTGAGAAAACGCCATTCGAAATTAGGGGAAAAGGGGTTAAAATAAGGATGTATATAAGGCAATTTTCGAATATTTGACGAAAAATTCATGTTCGAATTTGGTGGTTATTTTGGCCTAGAATATATATATTCGGGCCGCTAATTACGTAGAATATATCGGTTCGGACGTGGAACGCATAGATTTCGAGAAAACGCCATTCGAAGTTAGGGTAAAACGTCGAAAATAGACCGAATATAGGGGTGAATAGAGGGCGAAACAGGGCAAACTTCAAGCGCTCGTAGCGCCTAAACTATCAACGATAGAAAATCGATTCGGGACTGATTTTGAATCAGAAAAAGGCGCTCTTTCGAATGATGTAGGAGAAAATGTCGTAGTTTGAAGAAAATCCATCCCTAGGGTGGAATTTAGTTATTTTTTACGATTTCTTCGCGGTTTTCACGATTTTCTGGGCAACCGTTGGAGTAAAGTAAAAAAATCCTGCACCGTTGAATTCGCCTCGTCAAAGCGCATCGATTGATATAGGATTGAACGTCCTAAGTCCCATATTAGCGAGAAATGGGTATGCGATTTTAGTGAGTTTTAGCATTTCTTTGCGGTTTTTTGCATTTTCTCGGTAACCGTTTAAAGTAATCTAAACAAATCATATACCGTTGAAATCAGCGCGTCAATACGCGTGGATTGGGGTATAAATGGAGGCGATCAGACAAAGTTGAATTTTAGACGTCCGTATCTCCGGAACGGTTGGAGCTACAGCGTTTATAATGCCATATTTGGAATCTACTGGTCGAGACCTATCCTATTTCGAAGGCAATCGGACGAAGTTTCCTTTGCCTCGAGAACGGTAAGAGATACAGCGTCGAGGATGGAAGATTTGGAATCTACGGGTCAAAATCTATCGGATAGGCTTATTTTAAATCCGATTGGACGCAAAAAATATTTTTGTCGGAATGAATTTCTACCTCAAGGCATAGAATTTTTTCAGTTTATCGAGATAGCATACTTCCGATAGAGATAGCGAGTTCAAACTCGGTATGATTATAATACTCGACGAGACGATTAAGATGAAACAAACCGGAGGTCCCTAACTCTTACCGTTCCGGAGGTAAGCTACTTTGAAGCTTGAAAAAATTTCTTACCTAAAATTACCATAATTTCGCTCTAGCGCGAAAACTATTGTAGATAGCGCGTTCGTTCTTATTCCATTGGATTCCTAGGCACAATCTGCATCTAGGAGGGTCTACTTGATCGGGATCGAGCCACAAATAAAGCGGTGAGAGCGATTTGAAATTTGGCTCTTAACGAAAATCACGATTTTAACGTAGTTTTGGTCATTTGACCAAAAATTCATGTTAGAATTTCGAAGTTATTTTGCATCAGAATATACATATTCGGACCGGTAATTGCGTAGAATATATCAGTTCGGACGTAGAACGCATAGTTTTTGAGAAAACGCCATTCGAAGTTAGGGTCAAAACGGTCTAAAATAGGGGTGTATATAGGGCAATTTTCGGATATGTGACGAAAAGTTCATGTTCGAATTTCGCAGTTATTTTGGGCCAGAATATACATATTTGGA
>JAYRCI010000213.1:0-23000 GCA_038088585.1 Chrysina gloriosa | reverse complement strand
ATAATGAATGCCCCACATCAGAGCTCTGATACAGAGTCTCAGCTGTGGAGGTTGTCGAATGCAATCCGCTAAAGATTTTTTCTATTTTAAAGATTTAGAGGACGCCTTTGATCGCAAAACTCACTTCGACTGGCGTTTTCTCGAAATCTATGCGATCCACGTCCGAACCGATATATTCTACGTTATCACCGGTCCAAATATATATATTCTGGCGCAAAATAACCCCGAAATTCGAACATGAATTTTTCGTCAAATATTCGAAAATTCCCTTATTTATAATTCCCTATTTTAGTCCGTTTTGACCCAATCTTCGTAAGGCGTTTTCTCGAAATCTATGCGTTCTACGTTGGAACCGATATGTTTTACGTAATTAGCGGCCCGAATATGTATATTCTGACGCAAAATAACCCCCAAGTTCGAACATGAATTTTTCGTCCAATGACCAATATTACGTTAAAAATCGCGATTTTCGTTAAGGGCGAAATTTCAAATCGCTCTCACCGCTTTATTTATTGCTCGATCTGGATGAAGTAGACCTTTCTAGGGGCAAATTTTACCTAGGAATCGAATGGAATAAGAACGAACGCGCTACCTCTAATAGTTTTCGCGCTAGAGCGAAATTATGGTAATTTCAGGTAAGCATTTTTTTCAAACTTCAAAGTACCATATCTCGGGAACGGTAAGGCTTAGGGACCTCCGGTTTGTTTCGTTTTAATCTCCTCGTCGAGTACTTTAAGCCTACCGAGCTTGAACTGGCTAGCTCTATCGGAAGTAGGCTATCTCGAAAAACTGAAAAAATTTCTATGCTTTGAGGTAGAAATTCACTTCGACAAAAATATTTTTGCGTCCAATCGCGTTTAAAATAAGCCTATCCGATAGATTTTGACGCGTAGATTCCAAATCTTCCATCCCCGACGCTCTATCTCTTACCGTTCTCGAGGCAAAGAAAACTTCGCCCGATTGCGTTCGAAATAGGCCCATCGGATAGGTCTCGACGAGTAGATTCCAAATATGGCATTATAAACGCTCTAGCTCCAACCGTTACGGAGATATGGACGATTTAAGTTTCCTTCGTCCTATCGCGTTCATTCATATACCAATCGACGCGTCTTGACGCGCTGATTTCAACGGTATATAATTTGTTTAGATTATTTTAAACGGTTGCCGAGAAAATGCAAAAAACCGCAAAAAGTGCTAAAATCACATACCCCTTTTTCACTAATACGGGACTTAGAACGTTCAATCCTACACCAATCGATGCGTTTTGACGAGGCGAATTCAACGGCGTGGGATTTTTACTTTACTCCAACGGTTACCGAGAAAATCTCGAAAAACCGCGAAAAAATCGTAAAAAATGGCTAAATTGCACCCTCCGAACCGTTTTTTTAAAGCTACGACATTCTCTCCTACACCATTCGAAAGAGCGTCTTTTTCTGATTCAGAATCACCCCCGAATCGACTTTCTATGGTTAATAGTTTAGGCGCTACGAGCGCTTGAAGTATGCCCTGTTTCGTCCTATATTCATCCCTATATTCGGTCTATTTTCGACGTTTTACCCTAACTTCGACTGGCGTTTTCTCGAAATCTATGCGTTCCACGTCCGAACCGATATATTCTACGTTATCACCGGTCCAAATATGTATATTCTGGCGCAAAATAACCCCGAAATTCGAACATGAATTTTTCGTCAAATATTCGAAAATTCCCTTATATATACCCCTATTTTAGTCCGTTTTGACTCAATCTTCGTAAGGCGTTTTCTCGAAATCTATGCGTTCTACGTTGGAACCGATATGTTTTACGTAATTAGCGGCCCGAATATGTATATTCTGACGCAAAATAACCCCCAAGTTCGAACATGAATTTTTCGTCCAATGACCAATATTACGTTAAAAATCGCGATTTTCGTTAAGGGCGAAATTTCAAATCGCTCTCACCGCTTTATTTATTGCTCGATCTGGATGAAGTAGACCTTTCTAGGGGCAGATTTTACCTAGGAATCGAATGGAATAAGAACGAACGCGCTACCTCTAATAGTTTTCGCGCTAGAGCGAAATTATGGTAATTTCAGGTAAGCATTTTTTCCAAACTTCAAAGTACCATATCTCGGGAACGGTAAGACTTAGGGACCTCCGGTTTGTTTCGTTTTAATCTCCTCGTCGAGTACTTTAAGCCTACCGAGTTTGAACTGGCTAGCTCTATCGGAAGTAGGCTATCTCGAAAAACTGAAAAAATTTCTATGCTTTGAGGTAGAAATTCACTTCGACAAAAATATTTTTGCGTCCAATCGCGTTTAAAATAAGCCTATCCGATAGATTTTGACGCGTAGATTCCAAATCTTCCATCCCCGACGCTCTATCTCTTACCGTTCTCGAGCCAAAGAAAACTTGGTCCGATTGCGTTCGAAATAGGCCTATCGGATAGGTCTCGACGAGTAGATTCCAAATATGGCATTATAAACGCTCTAGCTCCAACCGTTACGGAGATATGGACGATTTAAGTTTCCTTCGTCCTATCGCGTTCATTCATATACCAATCGACGCGTCTTGACGCGCTGATTTCAACGGTATATAATTTGTTTAGATTATTTCAAACGGTTGCCGAGAAAATGCAAAAAACCGCAAAAAAGTGCTAAAATCACATACCCCTTTTTCACTAATACGGGACTTAGGACGTTCAATCCTACACCAATCGATGCGTTTTGACGAGGCGAATTCAACGCCGTACGATTTTTACTTTACTCCAACGGTTACCGAGAAAATCGCGAAAAACCGCGAAAAAATCGTAAAAAATAGCTAAATTTCACCCTAAGAAAGGATTTTTTCAAGCTACGACATTTTCTCCTACACCATTCGAAAGAACGCCTTTTTCTGATTTAAAATCACCCCCGATTTGGCTTTCTATCGTTAATAGTTTAGGCGCTACGAGCGCTTGAAGTATGCCATGTCTCGCCCTATATTCACCCCTATATACGGTCTATTTTCGACGTTTTACCCTAACTTCGTAAGGCGTTTTCTCGAAATCTATGTGTTCCACGTCCGAACCGATATATTCTACGTTATCACCGGTCCAAATATGTATATTCTGGCGCAAAATAACCCCGAAATTCGAACATGAATTTTTCGTCAAATATTCGAAAATTGCCTTATATATACCCCTATTTTAGCCCGTTTTGACCCAATCTTCGTAAGGCGTTTTCTCGAAATCTATGCGTTCTACGTCGGAACCGATATGTTTTACGTAATTAGCGGCCCGAATATGTATATTCTGACGCAAAATAACCCCGAAATTCGAACATGAATTTTTCGTCGAATGACCAATATTACGTTAAAAATCGCGATTTTCGTTAAGGGCCAAATTTCAAATCGCTCTCACCGCTTTATTTATTGCTCGATCTGGATCAAGTAGACCTTTCTAGGGGCAGATTTTGCCTAGGAATCGAATGGAATAAGAACGAACGCGCTATCTCTAATAGTTTTCGCGCTAGAGCGAAATTATGGTAATTTGAGGTAAGCATTTTTCCAAACTTCAAAATACCATATCTCCGGAACGGTAAGACTTAGGGACCTCCGGTTTGTTTTATTTTAATCACCTCGTCGAGTACTTTAAGCGTGCCGAGTTTGAACTGGCTAGCTCTATCGGAAGTATGCTATCTCGAAAAACTGAAAAAATTTCTATGCTTTGAGGTAGAAATTCATTTCGACAAAAATATTTTTGCGTCCAATCGCGTTTAAAATAAGCCTATCCGATAGATTTTGACCCGTAGATTCCAAATCTTCCATCCCCGACGCTCTATCTCTTACCGTTCTCGAGCCAAAGAAAACTTGGTCCGATTGCGTTCGAAATAGGCCTATCGGATAGGTCTCGACGAGTAGATTCCAAATATGGCATTATAAACGCTCTAGCTCCAACCGTTACGGAGATATGGACGATTTAAGTTTCCTTCGTCCTATCGCGTTCATTCATATACCAATCGACGCGTCTTGACGCGCTGATTTCAACGGTATATAATTTGTTTAGATTATTTCAAACGGTTGCCCAGAAAATGCAAAAAACCGCAAAAAAGTGCTAAAATCACATACCCCTTTTTCACTAATACGGGACTTAGGACGTTCAATCCTACACCAATCGATGCGTTTTGACGAGGCGAATTCAACGCCGTACGATTTTTACTTTACTCCAACGGTTACCGAGAAAATCGCGAAAAACCGCGAAAAAATCGTAAAAAATAGCTAAATTTCACCCTAAGAAAGGATTTTTCAAGCTACGACATTTTCTCCTACACCATTCGAAAGAACGCCTTTTTCTGATTTAAAATCACCCCCGATTTGGCTTTCTATCGTTAATAGTTTAGGCGCTACGAGCGCTTGAAGTATGCCATGTCTCGCCCTATATTCACCCCTATATACGGTCTATTTTCGACGTTTTACCCTAACTTCGTAAGGCGTTTTCTCGAAATCTATGTGTTCCACGTCCGAACCGATATATTCTACGTTATCACCGGTCCAAATATGTATATTCTGGCGCAAAATAACCCCGAAATTCGAACATGAATTTTTCGTCAAATATTCGAAAATTGCCTTATATATACCCCTATTTTAGCCCGTTTTCACCCAATCTTCGTAAGGCGTTTTCTCGAAATCTATGCGTTCTACGTCGGAACCGATATGTTTTACGTAATTAGCGGCCCGAATATGTATATTCTGACGCAAAATAACCCCGAAATTCGAACATGAATTTTTCGTCGAATGACCAATATTACGTTAAAAATCGCGATTTTCGTTAAGGGCCAAATTTCAAATCGCTCTCACCGCTTTATTTATTGCTCGATCTGGATCAAGTAGACCTTTCTAGGGGCAGATTTTGCCTAGGAATCGAATGGAATAAGAACGAACGCGCTATCTCTAATAGTTTTCGCGCTAGAGCGAAATTATGGTAATTTGAGGTAAGCATTTTTTCCAAACTTCAAAATACCATATCTCCGGAACGGTAAGACTTAGGGACCTCCGGTTTGTTTTATTTTAATCACCTCGTCGAGTACTTTAAGCGTGCCGAGTTTGAACTGGCTAGCTCTATCGGAAGTATGCTATCTCGAAAAACTGAAAAAATTTCTATGCTTTGAGGTAGAAATTCATTTCGACAAAAATATTTTTGCGTCCAATCGCGTTTAAAATAAGCCTATCCGATAGATTTTGACCCGTAGATTCCAAATCTTCCATCCCCGACGCTCTATCTCTTACCGTTCTCGAGCCAAAGAAAACTTGGTCCGATTGCGTTCGAAATAGGCCTATCGGATAGGTCTCGACGAGTAGATTCCAAATATGGCATTATAAACGCTCTAGCTCCAACCGTTACGGAGATATGGACGATTTAAGTTTCCTTCGTCCTATCGCGTTCATTCATATACCAATCGACGCGTCTTGACGCGCTGATTTCAACGGTATATAATTTGTTTAGATTATTTCAAACGGTTGCCCAGAAAATGCAAAAAACCGCAAAAAAGTGCTAAAATCACATACCCCTTTTTCACTAATACGGGACTTAGGACGTTCAATCCTACACCAATCGATGCGTTTTGACGAGGCGAATTCAACGCCGTACGATTTTTTTACTTTACTCCAACGGTTACCGAGAAAATCGCGAAAAACCGCGAAAAAATCGTAAAAAATAGCTAAATTTCACCCTAAGAAAGGATTTTTTCAAGCTACGACATTTTCTCCTACACCATTCGAAAGAACGCCTTTTTCTGATTTAAAATCACCCCCGATTTGGCTTTCTATCGTTAATAGTTTAGGCGCTACGAGCGCTTGAAGTATGCCATGTCTCGCCCTATATTCACCCCTATATACGGTCTATTTTCGACGTTTTACCCTAACTTCGTAAGGCGTTTTCTCGAAATCTATGTGTTCCACGTCCGAACCGATATATTCTACGTTATCACCGGTCCAAATATGTATATTCTGGCGCAAAATAACCCCGAAATTCGAACATGAATTTTTCGTCAAATATTCGAAAATTGCCTTATATATACCCCTATTTTAGCCCGTTTTCACCCAATCTTCGTAAGGCGTTTTCTCGAAATCTATGCGTTCTACGTCGGAACCGATATGTTTTACGTAATTAGCGGCCCGAATATGTATATTCTGACGCAAAATAACCCCGAAATTCGAACATGAATTTTTCGTCGAATGACCAATATTACGTTAAAAATCGCGATTTTCGTTAAGGGCCAAATTTCAAATCGCTCTCACCGCTTTATTTATTGCTCGATCTGGATCAAGTAGACCTTTCTAGGGGCAGATTTTGCCTAGGAATCGAATGGAATAAGAACGAACGCGCTATCTCTAATAGTTTTCGCGCTAGAGCGAAATTATGGTAATTTGAGGTAAGCATTTTTCCAAACTTCAAAATACCATATCTCCGGAACGGTAAGACTTAGGGACCTCCGGTTTGTTTTATTTTAATCACCTCGTCGAGTACTTTAAGCGTGCCGAGTTTGAACTGGCTAGCTCTATCGGAAGTATGCTATCTCGAAAAACTGAAAAATTTCTATGCTTTGAGGTAGAAATTCATTTCGACAAAAATATTTTTGCGTCCAATCGCGTTTAAAATAAGCCTATCCGATAGATTTTGACCCGTAGATTCCAAATCTTCCATCCCCGACGCTCTATCTCTTACCGTTCTCGAGCCAAAGAAAACTTGGTCCGATTGCGTTCGAAATAGGCCTATCGGATAGGTCTCGACGAGTAGATTCCAAATATGGCATTATAAACGCTCTAGCTCCAACCGTTACGGAGATATGGACGATTTAAGTTTCCTTCGTCCTATCGCGTTCATTCATATACCAATCGACGCGTCTTGACGCGCTGATTTCAACGGTATATAATTTGTTTAGATTATTTCAAACGGTTGCCCAGAAAATGCAAAAAACCGCAAAAAAGTGCTAAAATCACATACCCCTTTTTCACTAATACGGGACTTAGGACGTTCAATCCTACACCAATCGATGCGTTTTGACGAGGCGAATTCAACGCCGTACGATTTTTACTTTACTCCAACGGTTACCGAGAAAATCGCGAAAAACCGCGAAAAAATCGTAAAAAATAGCTAAATTTCACCCTAAGAAAGGATTTTTCAAGCTACGACATTTTCTCCTACACCATTCGAAAGAACGCCTTTTTCTGATTTAAAATCACCCCCGATTTGGCTTTCTATCGTTAATAGTTTAGGCGCTACGAGCGCTTGAAGTATGCCATGTCTCGCCCTATATTCACCCCTATATACGGTCTATTTTCGACGTTTTACCCTAACTTCGTAAGGCGTTTTCTCGAAATCTATGTGTTCCACGTCCGAACCGATATATTCTACGTTATCACCGGTCCAAATATGTATATTCTGGCGCAAAATAACCCCGAAATTCGAACATGAATTTTTCGTCAAATATTCGAAAATTGCCTTATATATACCCCTATTTTAGCCCGTTTTCACCCAATCTTCGTAAGGCGTTTTCTCGAAATCTATGCGTTCTACGTCGGAACCGATATGTTTTACGTAATTAGCGGCCCGAATATGTATATTCTGACGCAAAATAACCCCGAAATTCGAACATGAATTTTTCGTCGAATGACCAATATTACGTTAAAAATCGCGATTTTCGTTAAGGGCCAAATTTCAAATCGCTCTCACCGCTTTATTTATTGCTCGATCTGGATCAAGTAGACCTTTCTAGGGGCAGATTTTGCCTAGGAATCGAATGGAATAAGAACGAACGCGCTATCTCTAATAGTTTTCGCGCTAGAGCGAAATTATGGTAATTTGAGGTAAGCATTTTTCCAAACTTCAAAATACCATATCTCCGGAACGGTAAGACTTAGGGACCTCCGGTTTGTTTTATTTTAATCACCTCGTCGAGTACTTTAAGCGTGCCGAGTTTGAACTGGCTAGCTCTATCGGAAGTATGCTATCTCGAAAAACTGAAAAAATTTCTATGCTTTGAGGTAGAAATTCATTTCGACAAAAATATTTTTTGCGTCCAATCGCGTTTAAAATAAGCCTATCCGATAGATTTTGACCCGTAGATTCCAAATCTTCCATCCCCGACGCTCTATCTCTTACCGTTCTCGAGCCAAAGAAAACTTGGTCCGATTGCGTTCGAAATAGGCCTATCGGATAGGTCTCGACGAGTAGATTCCAAATATGGCATTATAAACGCTCTAGCTCCAACCGTTACGGAGATATGGACGATTTAAGTTTCCTTCGTCCTATCGCGTTCATTCATATACCAATCGACGCGTCTTGACGCGCTGATTTCAACGGTATATAATTTGTTTAGATTATTTCAAACGGTTGCCCAGAAAATGCAAAAAACCGCAAAAAGTGCTAAAATCACATACCCCTTTTTCACTAATACGGGACTTAGGACGTTCAATCCTACACCAATCGATGCGTTTTGACGAGGCGAATTCAACGCCGTACGATTTTTACTTTACTCCAACGGTTACCGAGAAAATCGCGAAAAACCGCGAAAAAATCGTAAAAAATAGCTAAATTTCACCCTAAGAAAGGATTTTTCAAGCTACGACATTTTCTCCTACACCATTCGAAAGAACGCCTTTTTCTGATTTAAAATCACCCCCGATTTGGCTTTCTATCGTTAATAGTTTAGGCGCTACGAGCGCTTGAAGTATGCCATGTCTCGCCCTATATTCACCCCTATATACGGTCTATTTTCGACGTTTTACCCTAACTTCGTAAGGCGTTTTCTCGAAATCTATGTGTTCCACGTCCGAACCGATATATTCTACGTTATCACCGGTCCAAATATGTATATTCTGGCGCAAAATAACCCCGAAATTCGAACATGAATTTTTCGTCAAATATTCGAAAATTGCCTTATATATACCCCTATTTTAGCCCGTTTTCACCCAATCTTCGTAAGGCGTTTTCTCGAAATCTATGCGTTCTACGTCGGAACCGATATGTTTTACGTAATTAGCGGCCCGAATATGTATATTCTGACGCAAAATAACCCCGAAATTCGAACATGAATTTTTCGTCGAATGACCAATATTACGTTAAAAATCGCGATTTTCGTTAAGGGCCAAATTTCAAATCGCTCTCACCGCTTTATTTATTGCTCGATCTGGATCAAGTAGACCTTTCTAGGGGCAGATTTTGCCTAGGAATCGAATGGAATAAGAACGAACGCGCTATCTCTAATAGTTTTCGCGCTAGAGCGAAATTATGGTAATTTGAGGTAAGCATTTTTTCCAAACTTCAAAATACCATATCTCCGGAACGGTAAGACTTAGGGACCTCCGGTTTGTTTTATTTTAATCACCTCGTCGAGTACTTTAAGCGTGCCGAGTTTGAACTGGCTAGCTCTATCGGAAGTATGCTATCTCGAAAAACTGAAAAAATTTCTATGCTTTGAGGTAGAAATTCATTTCGACAAAAATATTTTTGCGTCCAATCGCGTTTAAAATAAGCCTATCCGATAGATTTTGACCCGTAGATTCCAAATCTTCCATCCCCGACGCTCTATCTCTTACCGTTCTCGAGCCAAAGAAAACTTGGTCCGATTGCGTTCGAAATAGGCCTATCGGATAGGTCTCGACGAGTAGATTCCAAATATGGCATTATAAACGCTCTAGCTCCAACCGTTACGGAGATATGGACGATTTAAGTTTCCTTCGTCCTATCGCGTTCATTCATATACCAATCGACGCGTCTTGACGCGCTGATTTCAACGGTATATAATTTGTTTAGATTATTTCAAACGGTTGCCCAGAAAATGCAAAAAACCGCAAAAAAGTGCTAAAATCACATACCCCTTTTTCACTAATACGGGACTTAGGACGTTCAATCCTACACCAATCGATGCGTTTTGACGAGGCGAATTCAACGCCGTACGATTTTTACTTTACTCCAACGGTTACCGAGAAAATCGCGAAAAACCGCGAAAAAATCGTAAAAAATAGCTAAATTTCACCCTAAGAAAGGATTTTTTCAAGCTACGACATTTTCTCCTACACCATTCGAAAGAACGCCTTTTTCTGATTTAAAATCACCCCCGATTTGGCTTTCTATCGTTAATAGTTTAGGCGCTACGAGCGCTTGAAATATGCCATGTCTCGCCCTATATTCACCCCTATATACGGTCTATTTTCGACGTTTTACCCTAACTTCGTAAGGCGTTTTCTCGAAATCTATGTGTTCCACGTCCGAACCGATATATTCTACGTTATCACCGGTCCAAATATGTATATTCTGGCGCAAAATAACCCCGAAATTCGAACATGAATTTTTCGTCAAATATTCGAAAATTGCCTTATATATACCCCTATTTTAGCCCGTTTTCACCCAATCTTCGTAAGGCGTTTTCTCGAAATCTATGCGTTCTACGTCGGAACCGATATGTTTTACGTAACTAGCGGCCCGAATATGTATATTCTGACGCAAAATAACCCCGAAATTCGAACATGAATTTTTCGTCGAATGACCAATATTACGTTAAAAATCGCGATTTTCGTTAAGGGCCAAATTTCAAATCGCTCTCACCGCTTTATTTATTGCTCGATCTGGATCAAGTAGACCTTTCTAGGGGCAGATTTTGCCTAGGAATCGAATGGAATAAGAACGAACGCGCTATCTCTAATAGTTTTCGCGCTAGAGCGAAATTATGGTAATTTGAGGTAAGCATTTTTCCAAACTTCAAAATACCATATCTCCGGAACGGTAAGACTTAGGGACCTCCGGTTTGTTTTATTTTAATCACCTCGTCGAGTACTTTAAGCGTGCCGAGTTTGAACTGGCTAGCTCTATCGGAAGTATGCTATCTCGAAAAACTGAAAAAATTTCTATGCTTTGAGGTAGAAATTCATTTCGACAAAAATATTTTTTGCGTCCAATCGCGTTTAAAATAAGCCTATCCGATAGATTTTGACCCGTAGATTCCAAATCTTCCATCCCCGACGCTCTATCTCTTACCGTTCTCGAGCCAAAGAAAACTTGGTCCGATTGCGTTCGAAATAGGCCTATCGGATAGGTCTCGACGAGTAGATTCCAAATATGGCATTATAAACGCTCTAGCTCCAACCGTTACGGAGATATGGACGATTTAAGTTTCCTTCGTCCTATCGCGTTCATTCATATACCAATCGACGCGTCTTGACGCGCTGATTTCAACGGTATATAATTTGTTTAGATTATTTCAAACGGTTGCCCAGAAAATGCAAAAAACCGCAAAAAGTGCTAAAATCACATACCCCTTTTTCACTAATACGGGACTTAGGACGTTCAATCCTACACCAATCGATGCGTTTTGACGAGGCGAATTCAACGCCGTACGATTTTTTTACTTTACTCCAACGGTTACCGAGAAAATCGCGAAAAACCGCGAAAAATCGTAAAAAATAGCTAAATTTCACCCTAAGAAAGGATTTTTTCAAGCTACGACATTTTCTCCTACACCATTCGAAAGAACGCCTTTTTCTGATTTAAAATCACCCCCGATTTGGCTTTCTATCGTTAATAGTTTAGGCGCTACGAGCGCTTGAAGTATGCCATGTCTCGCCCTATATTCACCCCTATATACGGTCTATTTTCGACGTTTTACCCTAACTTCGTAAGGCGTTTTCTCGAAATCTATGTGTTCCACGTCCGAACCGATATATTCTACGTTATCACCGGTCCAAATATGTATATTCTGGCGCAAAATAACCCCGAAATTCGAACATGAATTTTTCGTCAAATTACTAAAATTCGCCCTATATACACCCTCATATTCGGTCCTTTTACCCTAACTTCGAGTGGCGTTTTCTCGAAATGTATGCGTTCCACCTCCGAACCGATATGTTCTACGTTATTACCGGTCCGAATATGTATATTCTGACGCAAAATAACCCCGAAATTCGAACATGAATTTTTCGTCGAATGACCAATATTACGTTAAAAATCGCGATTTTCGTTAAGGGCCAAATTTCAAATCGCTCTCACCGCTTTATTTATTGCTCGATCTGGATCAAGTAGACCTTTCTAGGGGCAGATTTTGCCTAGGAATCGAATGGAATAAGAACGAACGCGCTATCTCTAATAGTTTTCGCGCTAGAGCGAAATTATGGTAATTTGAGGTAAGCATTTTTTCCAAACTTCAAAATACCATATCTCCGGAACGGTAAGACTTAGGGACCTCCGGTTTGTTTTATTTTAATCACCTCGTCGAGTACTTTAAGCGTGCCGAGTTTGAACTGGCTAGCTCTATCGGAAGTATGCTATCTCGAAAAACTGAAAAAATTTCTATGCTTTGAGGTAGAAATTCATTTCGACAAAAATATTTTTTGCGTCCAATCGCGTTTAAAATAAGCCTATCCGATAGATTTTGACCCGTAGATTCCAAATCTTCCATCCCCGACGCTCTATCTCTTACCGTTCTCGAGCCAAAGAAAACTTGGTCCGATTGCGTTCGAAATAGGCCTATCGGATAGGTCTCGACGAGTAGATTCCAAATATGGCATTATAAACGCTCTAGCTCCAACCGTTACGGAGATATGGACGATTTAAGTTTCCTTCGTCCTATCGCGTTCATTCATATACCAATCGACGCGTCTTGACGCGCTGATTTCAACGGTATATAATTTGTTTAGATTATTTCAAACGGTTGCCCAGAAAATGCAAAAAACCGCAAAAAAGTGCTAAAATCACATACCCCTTTTTCACTAATACGGGACTTAGGACGTTCAATCCTACACCAATCGATGCGTTTTGACGAGGCGAATTCAACGCCGTACGATTTTTTACTTTACTCCAACGGTTACCGAGAAAATCGCGAAAAACCGCGAAAAAATCGTAAAAAATAGCTAAATTTCACCCTAAGAAAGGATTTTTCAAGCTACGACATTTTCTCCTACACCATTCGAAAGAACGCCTTTTTCTGATTTAAAATCACCCCCGATTTGGCTTTCTATCGTTAATAGTTTAGGCGCTACGAGCGCTTGAAGTATGCCATGTCTCGCCCTATATTCACCCCTATATACGGTCTATTTTCGACGTTTTACCCTAACTTCGTAAGGCGTTTTCTCGAAATCTATGTGTTCCACGTCCGAACCGATATATTCTACGTTATCACCGGTCCAAATATGTATATTCTGGCGCAAAATAACCCCGAAATTCGAACATGAATTTTTCGTCAAATATTCGAAAATTGCCTTATATATACCCCTATTTTAGCCCGTTTTCACCCAATCTTCGTAAGGCGTTTTCTCGAAATCTATGCGTTCTACGTCGGAACCGATATGTTTTACGTAATTAGCGGCCCGAATATGTATATTCTGACGCAAAATAACCCCGAAATTCGAACATGAATTTTTCGTCGAATGACCAATATTACGTTAAAAATCGCGATTTTCGTTAAGGGCCAAATTTCAAATCGCTCTCACCGCTTTATTTATTGCTCGATCTGGATCAAGTAGACCTTTCTAGGGGCAGATTTTGCCTAGGAATCGAATGGAATAAGAACGAACGCGCTATCTCTAATAGTTTTCGCGCTAGAGCGAAATTATGGTAATTTGAGGTAAGCATTTTTTCCAAACTTCAAAATACCATATCTCCGGAACGGTAAGACTTAGGGACCTCCGGTTTGTTTTATTTTAATCACCTCGTCGAGTACTTTAAGCGTGCCGAGTTTGAACTGGCTAGCTCTATCGGAAGTATGCTATCTCGAAAAACTGAAAAAATTTCTATGCTTTGAGGTAGAAATTCATTTCGACAAAAATATTTTTTGCGTCCAATCGCGTTTAAAATAAGCCTATCCGATAGATTTTGACCCGTAGATTCCAAATCTTCCATCCCCGACGCTCTATCTCTTACCGTTCTCGAGCCAAAGAAAACTTGGTCCGATTGCGTTCGAAATAGGCCTATCGGATAGGTCTCGACGAGTAGATTCCAAATATGGCATTATAAACGCTCTAGCTCCAACCGTTACGGAGATATGGACGATTTAAGTTTCCTTCGTCCTATCGCGTTCATTCATATACCAATCGACGCGTCTTGACGCGCTGATTTCAACGGTATATAATTTGTTTAGATTATTTCAAACGGTTGCCCAGAAAATGCAAAAACCGCAAAAAAGTGCTAAAATCACATACCCCTTTTTCACTAATACGGGACTTAGGACGTTCAATCCTACACCAATCGATGCGTTTTGACGAGGCGAATTCAACGCCGTACGATTTTTTTACTTTACTCCAACGGTTACCGAGAAAATCGCGAAAAACCGCGAAAAATCGTAAAAAATAGCTAAATTTCACCCTAAGAAAGGATTTTTCAAGCTACGACATTTTCTCCTACACCATTCGAAAGAACGCCTTTTTCTGATTTAAAATCACCCCCGATTTGGCTTTCTATCGTTAATAGTTTAGGCGCTACGAGCGCTTGAAGTATGCCATGTCTCGCCCTATATTCACCCCTATATACGGTCTATTTTCGACGTTTTACCCTAACTTCGTAAGGCGTTTTCTCGAAATCTATGTGTTCCACGTCCGAACCGATATATTCTACGTTATCACCGGTCCAAATATGTATATTCTGGCGCAAAATAACCCCGAAATTCGAACATGAATTTTTCGTCAAATATTCGAAAATTGCCTTATATATACCCCTATTTTAGCCCGTTTTCACCCAATCTTCGTAAGGCGTTTTCTCGAAATCTATGCGTTCTACGTCGGAACCGATATGTTTTACGTAACTAGCGGCCCGAATATGTATATTCTGACGCAAAATAACCCCGAAATTCGAACATGAATTTTTCGTCGAATGACCAATATTACGTTAAAAATCGCGATTTTCGTTAAGGGCCAAATTTCAAATCGCTCTCACCGCTTTATTTATTGCTCGATCTGGATCAAGTAGACCTTTCTAGGGGCAGATTTTGCCTAGGAATCGAATGGAATAAGAACGAACGCGCTATCTCTAATAGTTTTCGCGCTAGAGCGAAATTATGGTAATTTGAGGTAAGCATTTTTTCCAAACTTCAAAATACCATATCTCCGGAACGGTAAGACTTAGGGACCTCCGGTTTGTTTTATTTTAATCACCTCGTCGAGTACTTTAAGCGTGCCGAGTTTGAACTGGCTAGCTCTATCGGAAGTATGCTATCTCGAAAAACTGAAAAAATTTCTATGCTTTGAGGTAGAAATTCATTTCGACAAAAATATTTTTTGCGTCCAATCGCGTTTAAAATAAGCCTATCCGATAGATTTTGACCCGTAGATTCCAAATCTTCCATCCCCGACGCTCTATCTCTTACCGTTCTCGAGCCAAAGAAAACTTGGTCCGATTGCGTTCGAAATAGGCCTATCGGATAGGTCTCGACGAGTAGATTCCAAATATGGCATTATAAACGCTCTAGCTCCAACCGTTACGGAGATATGGACGATTTAAGTTTCCTTCGTCCTATCGCGTTCATTCATATACCAATCGACGCGTCTTGACGCGCTGATTTCAACGGTATATAATTTGTTTAGATTATTTCAAACGGTTGCCCAGAAAATGCAAAAAACCGCAAAAAAGTGCTAAAATCACATACCCCTTTTTCACTAATACGGGACTTAGGACGTTCAATCCTACACCAATCGATGCGTTTTGACGAGGCGAATTCAACGCCGTACGATTTTTTTACTTTACTCCAACGGTTACCGAGAAAATCGCGAAAAACCGCGAAAAATCGTAAAAATAGCTAAATTTCACCCTAAGAAAGGATTTTTTCAAGCTACGACATTTTCTCCTACACCATTCGAAAGAACGCCTTTTTCTGATTTAAAATCACCCCCGATTTGGCTTTCTATCGTTAATAGTTTAGGCGCTACGAGCGCTTGAAATATGCCATGTCTCGCCCTATATTCACCCCTATATACGGTCTATTTTCGACGTTTTACCCTAACTTCGTAAGGCGTTTTCTCGAAATCTATGTGTTCCACGTCCGAACCGATATATTCTACGTTATCACCGGTCCAAATATGTATATTCTGGCGCAAAATAACCCCGAAATTCGAACATGAATTTTTCGTCAAATATTCGAAAATTGCCTTATATATACCCCTATTTTAGCCCGTTTTCACCCAATCTTCGTAAGGCGTTTTCTCGAAATCTATGCGTTCTACGTCGGAACCGATATGTTTTACGTAATTAGCGGCCCGAATATGTATATTCTGACGCAAAATAACCCCGAAATTCGAACATGAATTTTTCGTCGAATGACCAATATTACGTTAAAAATCGCGATTTTCGTTAAGGGCCAAATTTCAAATCGCTCTCACCGCTTTATTTATTGCTCGATCTGGATCAAGTAGACCTTTCTAGGGGCAGATTTTGCCTAGGAATCGAATGGAATAAGAACGAACGCGCTATCTCTAATAGTTTTCGCGCTAGAGCGAAATTATGGTAATTTGAGGTAAGCATTTTTCCAAACTTCAAAATACCATATCTCCGGAACGGTAAGACTTAGGGACCTCCGGTTTGTTTTATTTTAATCACCTCGTCGAGTACTTTAAGCGTGCCGAGTTTGAACTGGCTAGCTCTATCGGAAGTATGCTATCTCGAAAAACTGAAAAAATTTCTATGCTTTGAGGTAGAAATTCATTTCGACAAAAATATTTTTGCGTCCAATCGCGTTTAAAATAAGCCTATCCGATAGATTTTGACCCGTAGATTCCAAATCTTCCATCCCCGACGCTCTATCTCTTACCGTTCTCGAGCCAAAGAAAACTTGGTCCGATTGCGTTCGAAATAGGCCTATCGGATAGGTCTCGACGAGTAGATTCCAAATATGGCATTATAAACGCTCTAGCTCCAACCGTTACGGAGATATGGACGATTTAAGTTTCCTTCGTCCTATCGCGTTCATTCATATACCAATCGACGCGTCTTGACGCGCTGATTTCAACGGTATATAATTTGTTTAGATTATTTCAAACGGTTGCCCAGAAAATGCAAAAAACCGCAAAAAAGTGCTAAAATCACATACCCCTTTTTCACTAATACGGGACTTAGGACGTTCAATCCTACACCAATCGATGCGTTTTGACGAGGCGAATTCAACGCCGTACGATTTTTTTACTTTACTCCAACGGTTACCGAGAAAATCGCGAAAAACCGCGAAAAAATCGTAAAAAATAGCTAAATTTCACCCTAAGAAAGGATTTTTTCAAGCTACGACATTTTCTCCTACACCATTCGAAAGAACGCCTTTTTCTGATTTAAAATCACCCCCGATTTGGCTTTCTATCGTTAATAGTTTAGGCGCTACGAGCGCTTGAAGTATGCCATGTCTCGCCCTATATTCACCCCTGTATACGGTCTATTTTCGACGTTTTACCCTAACTTCGTAAGGCGTTTTCTCGAAATCTATGTGTTCCACGTCCGAACCGATATATTCTACGTTATCACCGGTCCAAATATGTATATTCTGGCGCAAAATAACCCCGAAATTCGAACATGAATTTTTCG
Organism: Chrysina gloriosa; assembly: GCA_038088585.1. Taxonomy (NCBI): domain Eukaryota; kingdom Metazoa; phylum Arthropoda; class Insecta; order Coleoptera; family Scarabaeidae; genus Chrysina; species Chrysina gloriosa. The sequence continues at coordinate 5,497 of JAYRCI010000213.1, read as the reverse complement.
TCAAATTACTAAAATTCGCCCTATATACACCCTCATATTCGGTCCTTTTACCCTAACTTCGAGTGGCGTTTTCTCGAAATGTATGCGTTCCACCTCCGAACCGATATGTTCTACGTTATTACCGGTCCGAATATGTATATTCTGACGCAAAATAACCCCGAAATTCGAACATGAATTTTTCGTCGAATGACCAATATTACGTTAAAAATCGCGATTTTCGTTAAGGGCCAAATTTCAAATCGCTCTCACCGCTTTATTTATTGCTCGATCTGGATCAAGTAGACCTTTCTAGGGGCAGATTTTGCCTAGGAATCGAATGGAATAAGAACGAACGCGCTATCTCTAATAGTTTTCGCGCTAGAGCGAAATTATGGTAATTTGAGGTAAGCATTTTTTCCAAACTTCAAAATACCATATCTCCGGAACGGTAAGACTTAGGGACCTCCGGTTTGTTTTATTTTAATCACCTCGTCGAGTACTTTAAGCGTGCCGAGTTTGAACTGGCTAGCTCTATCGGAAGTATGCTATCTCGAAAAACTGAAAAATTTCTATGCTTTGAGGTAGAAATTCATTTCGACAAAAATATTTTTTGCGTCCAATCGCGTTTAAAATAAGCCTATCCGATAGATTTTGACCCGTAGATTCCAAATCTTCCATCCCCGACGCTCTATCTCTTACCGTTCTCGAGCCAAAGAAAACTTGGTCCGATTGCGTTCGAAATAGGCCTATCGGATAGGTCTCGACGAGTAGATTCCAAATATGGCATTATAAACGCTCTAGCTCCAACCGTTACGGAGATATGGACGATTTAAGTTTCCTTCGTCCTATCGCGTTCATTCATATACCAATCGACGCGTCTTGACGCGCTGATTTCAACGGTATATAATTTGTTTAGATTATTTCAAACGGTTGCCCAGAAAATGCAAAAAACCGCAAAAAAGTGCTAAAATCACATACCCCTTTTTCACTAATACGGGACTTAGGACGTTCAATCCTACACCAATCGATGCGTTTTGACGAGGCGAATTCAACGCCGTACGATTTTTTTACTTTACTCCAACGGTTACCGAGAAAATCGCGAAAAACCGCGAAAAATCGTAAAAAATAGCTAAATTTCACCCTAAGAAAGGATTTTTTCAAGCTACGACATTTTCTCCTACACCATTCGAAAGAACGCCTTTTTCTGATTTAAAATCACCCCCGATTTGGCTTTCTATCGTTAATAGTTTAGGCGCTACGAGCGCTTGAAATATGCCATGTCTCGCCCTATATTCACCCCTATATACGGTCTATTTTCGACGTTTTACCCTAACTTCGTAAGGCGTTTTCTCGAAATCTATGTGTTCCACGTCCGAACCGATATATTCTACGTTATCACCGGTCCAAATATGTATATTCTGGCGCAAAATAACCCCGAAATTCGAACATGAATTTTTCGTCAAATATTCGAAAATTGCCTTATATATACCCCTATTTTAGCCCGTTTTCACCCAATCTTCGTAAGGCGTTTTCTCGAAATCTATGCGTTCTACGTCGGAACCGATATGTTTTACGTAATTAGCGGCCCGAATATGTATATTCTGACGCAAAATAACCCCGAAATTCGAACATGAATTTTTCGTCGAATGACCAATATTACGTTAAAAATCGCGATTTTCGTTAAGGGCCAAATTTCAAATCGCTCTCACCGCTTTATTTATTGCTCGATCTGGATCAAGTAGACCTTTCTAGGGGCAGATTTTGCCTAGGAATCGAATGGAATAAGAACGAACGCGCTATCTCTAATAGTTTTCGCGCTAGAGCGAAATTATGGTAATTTGAGGTAAGCATTTTTCCAAACTTCAAAATACCATATCTCCGGAACGGTAAGACTTAGGGACCCTCGGTTTGTTTTATTTTAACCACCTCGTCGAGTACTTTAAGCCTGCCAAGATTCAACTCGCTAGCGCATTCGGAACATGAATTTTTCGTCATGTTGCCAAAATTCGCCCTATATATACCCTCATATACGGTCCTCTTAGCCTAACTTCGAATGGCGTTTTCTCGAAATCTGTGCGTTCCACGTTCGAACCGATATGTTCTACGTAATTACCGGTCCAAATATGTATATTCTGATGCAAAATAACTTGGAAATTCGAACATGAATTTTTCGTCAAATTACCAAAATTCGCCCTATATACACCCTCATATTCGGTCCTTTTACCCTAACTTCGAGTGGCGTTTTCTCGAAATCTACGCCTTCCACATCCGAACCGATATGTTCTACGTAATTACCGGTCCAAATATGTATATTCTGACGCAAAATAACTTGGAAATTCGAACATGAATTTTTCGTCAAATTACTAAAATTCGCCCTATATACACCCTCATATTCGGTCCTTTTACCCTAACTTCGAGTGGCGTTTTCTCGAAATGTATGCGTTCCACCTCCGAACCGATATGTTCTACGTTATTACCGGTCCGAATATGTATATTCTGACGCAAAATAACCCCGAAATTCGAACATGAATTTTTCGTCGAATGACCAATATTACGTTAAAAATCGCGATTTTCGTTAAGGGCCAAATTTCAAATCGCTCTCACCGCTTTATTTATTCCTCGATCTGGATCAAGTAGACCTTTCTAGGGGCAGATTTTGCCTAGGAATCGAATGGAATAAGAACGAACGCGCTATCTCTAATAGTTTTCGCGCTAGAGCGAAATTATGGTAATTTGAGGTAACCATTTTTTCCAAACTTCAAAATACCATATCTCCGGAACGGTAAGACTTAGGGACCCTCGGTTTGTTTTATTTTAACCACCTCGTCGAGTACTTTAAGCCTGCCAAGATTGAACTCGCTAGCGCATTCGGAACATGAATTTTTCGTCATGTTGCCAAAATTCGCCCTATATATACCCTCATATACGGTCCTCTTACCCTAACTTCGAATGGCGTTTTCTCGAAATCTACGCCTTCCACGTTCGAACCGATATGTTCTACGTAATTACCGGTCCAAATATGTATATTCTGACGCAAAATAACTTGGAAATTCGAACATGAATTTTTCGTCAAATTACCAAAATTCGCCCTATATACACCCTCATATTCGGTCCTTTTACCCTAACTTCGAGTGGCGTTTTCTCGAAATCTATGCCTTCCACGTCCGAACCGATATGTTCTACGTAATTACCGGTCCAAATATGTATATTCTGACGCAAAATAACCCCGAAATTCGAACATGAATTTTTCGTCGAATGACCGTTGATACGTTAAAAATCGCGATTTTCGTTAAGGGCCAAATTTCAAATCGCTCTCACCGCTTTATTTATCGCTCGATCTGGATCAAGTAGACCTTTCTAGGGGCAGATTTTGCCTAGGAATCGAATGGAATAAGAACGAACGCGCTATCTCTAATAGTTTTCGCGCTAGAGCGAAATTATGGTAATTTGAGGTAAGCATTTTTTCCAAACTTCAAAATACCATATCTCCGGAACGGTAAGACTTAGGACCCTCCGGTTTGTTTTATTTTAATCACCTCGTCGAATACTTTAAGCCTACCGAGCTTGAACTGGCTAGCGCGTTCGGAACATGAATTCTTCGGCAAGTTGCCAAAATTCGCCCTACCCTCATATTCGGTCTATTTTACCCGGTTTTACCCGAACTGGCTAGTTCTATCGGAAGTATGCTATCTCGAAAAACTGAAAAAATTTCTATGCTTTGAGGTAGAAATTCATTTCGACAAAAATATTTTGCGTCCAATCGCGTTTAAAATAAGCCTATCCGATAGATTTTGACCCGTAGATTCCAAATCTTCCATCCCCGACGCTCTATCTCTTACCGTTCTCGAGCCAAAGAAAACTTGGTCCGATTGCGTTCGAAATAGGCCTATCGGATAGGTCTCGACGAGTAGATTCCAAATATGGCATTATAAACGCTCTAGCTCCAACCGTTACGGAGATATGGACGATTTAAGTTTCCTTCGTCCTATCGCGTTCATTCATATACCAATCGACGCGTCTTGACGCGCTGATTTCAACGGTATATAATTTGTTTAGATTGTTTCAAACGGTTGCCCAGAAAATGCAAAAAACCGCAAAAAGTGCTAAAATCACATACCCCTTTTTCACTAATACGGGACTTAGGACGTTCAATCCTACACCAATCGATGCGTTTTGACGAGGCGAATTCAACGCCGTACGATTTTTTTACTTTACTCCAACAGTTACCGAGAAAATCGCGAAAAACCGCGAAAATCGTAAAAATAGCTAAATTTCACCCTAAGAAAGGATTTTTTCAAGCTACGACATTTTCTCCTACACCATTCGAAAGAACGCCCTTTTCTGATTTAGAATCACCCCCGATTTGGCTTTCTATCGTTAATAGTTTAGGCGCTACGAGCGCTTGAAGTATGCCATGTTTCGCCCTATATTCACCCCTATATACGATCTATTTTAGGCCTTTCGTCCAAACTTCGTAAGGCGTTTTCTCGAAATCTATGCGTTCCACGTCGGAACCGATATATTCTACGTAATTAGCGGCCCGAATATGTATATTCTGGCGCAAAATAACCGCGAAATTTGAACATTAATTTTTCGTCCACGTTTCAATCTCGATCGCGACCGGATAGACCTTCCTATAGGTGGATTTTGCCAAAACACGTTTACTTTGTAATTTATCAAGGTTTCCTCTTTTGCAGTCAATGCATTTTTGTATCCAAAAACTAATCTCCAAAACATCCTTTACAATTTATTTCTTCTTCTTAGGTTGTTTATTGTCGGTTTAAACGCGTCCATCACTGATGGGCTGATGTAAAACGTAAAGCTTATCTCGTAACTTAAACTTACATCCGTAAAAAGAAATCATTAGGTGCCTGGACCATATGGCGAATGATCCAGTATTTCAATATTTTGGACATTCAAATACTCATTGAACGTGGATTTTACATCTTTTAATTTTGAAAAAAATTGCTGAAAAATATAATGGCCTGGCAAAGAGGCTCAGCAGAAAGAGAAGATCCCTCGTATGAAATAATATTTTACTCTTCGAAAAAACCTATCATTCAACGTGGATTTTACATCTGTTCATTTTGAAGAAAAATTTGTTGAAAAATATAATGGTCTAGTAAAGAGGATCAGCTTAAGACATACCGTTACGAGACTGATAGAGTTTAACGTTTTAAAGACGTCAAAGCGCTCAAATTGTTTCTTAATTGAACACGGTGTATACATACTATCATCATTGTATAATATGAAGGCCATGTCACAAACTGCTGGAAGAGGTTGGCTTTAATAATACGTATGTGACTGGAGTACGGCATATAATGTTGTCCTAATACGTCTCTGTATAGCGTGAATCAGATTGGTATGCTTCCAACGCCTTAAACTACCTGATAAACATATTAATTTAATAATAACGCGAAACGTAAGCAGTACGTTTTAATGGCGACCAATTAGGCGAATTTATCGTGATGACGTCGGGGTCGCATGATGAATCAATTTTCTTCGACAATGAAATCGG
>JAYRCI010000212.1:0-23000 GCA_038088585.1 Chrysina gloriosa | reverse complement strand
GTTGTATACCTTCCAGACGCGCATGCATATCCACCTTTCGGGGTTGATGAGGTGAACAACCCGCATGCCTTCGTGTCTGGAAGGTATACAACCCCTCTTGAAGGAATTATGTTTTCTAGAAGGAACTGATTGTCGTTGCGGGCATCGTTCAATAGCGTTTCATCGTTGTCCGCTATTTATATTTACATTGATTTTGAGAAAGGTTTTCATCCTGTTTGTCAATAGATACCGCCATAAATCTGAACGATTCCACGAACCATATTTTAATATTTATTTTTCGAAATACACCTACCTTTGTTGCACCTTTTTTGTTTTCTCTTATTTCCCTAAACTTATATTCTATGATAATTGTATATTGTGTTTAGTTATAAGCGGATATCCTACTCTGTTATTATCAGTCGGTAAGTGCAGCTCTCCCACAGAGGGCGCTACATTAAAATTACCGATTTACCTATTATGTTTTCTATATGTGCTACCGTATTAAAACTGCTGTATTGATTGTTTGAAAATATGTAATTGTAATAGATGTAATGTCGTCACCTTGTTTTGTTTATCTTGTAATGTTGTGAGTTGTAGACGTTATGAATGAAGTTGTAAACAAGGGTCGACGCTACCCGCGGGAGGGGGATCATATAAAAGAAAAAGTGTGACGTGCGCAGAGGGAGACTAGTAGAGACTCGACTCAGCTCGGTGTCCGGTGAACGAGCATCTGAATATCAACGTAGCAGCAGAGGTCGAATATTAGAAACGACTTGCCAGCTTCCCCTCACTTGCCTGTCGAAATATTCGTCATAGTGGGGGAACCAGCCGAAGAGGGCGAACCGACCCGATGTGGCAGCGGTACGCTTTCGGCTGTTCCTTGCCCCTTATCTGTTATAATACTTGTAACAGATAAGAAATATTAAATTACTATTGAAAGAAAAGGTCTGGATCGAATTTCATGGTTGATTGTATTTGGCTTATGCCTATAACAGATAGATTTTTATAGGTATTCTTTTATTAACTAATAAATATCCATTCAATATTTATCGCATAATGTCGGGATAGGGCAATTAATAAAGAGCAAGTTTTTCCATCATTCGCCGTGCACTCCGAAGGACCAAAAATAATGTGGTAAAAAAATTATATAAACAACGATGATTTGAATGTTGGACAATTATTAAATATCGCATACTGTTTGCGAACTCGGGCGTGAGATCTGGAGGAATTCGGGAAAATCGCAGTAGCATAGATTAAAACAGCGAGATTGAGGAACTAGAGAAAACAATGATTTATTCCTGTCAAAAAAGGAGGTAAAACCGTCCAAACCTATAGAATACAATCACGTATAATAATTATAATAGTAATAATGATAATAATAACAATAAAAATGGTAATAATTAAAATAATAATAATAATAATAATAGTAATAATAATAATAGTAATAATAATAATAGTAATAATAATAATCATAATCATAATAACAATAATTGTATAGAGGCGTAACCTTCATATGGTATTAAACGACATCGAGCGTAATCCAGAAAATGAGATGAGGCACCCATAAATATAAAATTAATGGAATATTTACAATTTCGAGGGATAATTTCAAAATCATTATGAAGTATTGCACAGCTGAACGTTGTTAGAAGTAGGTAATAGAGGAGCTTTGCGAGCACAAAATTTGGCAAAAATTATTCAATTGTATTAAATCCGATTAGGAAAAGCCACAACAAATGTTCAAACAGGTATTAAAAAAGTGTAAGTTATACAACGTTTTTCAAAATTTAGCGGAATAAATCTTCAAAATGTTGGAAATCATAAGAATTCCCCAAATTCGTGGAAAAAAATTCAAAGCTATTCTTGAGGCATTTCCTCATCAGTCGCGTACAACGTTAAACCACGTTGTTTCTTGATGGAAGGTTTATATAACAATGTTGAAGACATTTGAGTTAATTGCTCCTCTGTTACCTCGCTGGCACGACCCGTCTCTTTTATTTTTAGCTGTGACTTTTATTGCGACTAGCGCACTAACGCTATCGCTCGACAAGGTTGAGCGTTTCTTGTGGCTCACATCTGTCAACGCGGAAAAAGTCCTCTCTGCCGCCGCGTTCGAGTGTGGCAAAGACCGTACTATACCTAAAAGACATTTTAATTGTGGATACGTGAAATCTCCACTTTCATATTTCCTAAACAAAATCTCTGTCCACATGTCATCAAATGACAACATGTCGATTTCTCGTCTAATCGAACCGTTTCGATATTCCGAGAACAAGAAACGCCACTCCTTTTTCATTACGGCCTTATCAAATCCACCGAGTTTTTCCGCGACAATCCTAAACCTACAATCCCGATCCTCATTTTTCAAGGCGGTTTCACTATCAAAAACACGCAAGAAAGTGAAAAATTCATCATTAATATAAAATAATGTTCGTTGGATTTGACTTGCAGCCTTTATATAAAAATTCAAACAATTCTGGCGAATTCTATGAACGATTTCCTCATTTTCGGTGGTATTGTTTGATTTGAGTTTTTCTATAACGTCGTGGCATTCTTCTGCGAATGATATCTCATCTAGAGGCAATTGATTACTACTATCTTCGAATCGAATGTGCCCCGATTGCACAAAGGGAAGGAGAGGTTTCTTTATAAAATGTCGTCATCCGCGAGAAAATTTGAAGGCATTTCCCGTGCAACTGATGAACTCGCGTTTCAGAATTTTGAAAAAAAAAAAGGTTTATATTATTGAATATCGCCAAAACATACTCTAGAAAAGCTAGGTACGCTTGCATCTCGAGATCGTTGAGAAATGCGTTCATTTTTTCGAGTTTTTCTCGGTTTTTGCAATCACTTTCTTCTACTATCGCATCGGAGAAGCATGCCTGCAACGACGGCATCAAAGACGCAGTCTCTGGATAGCGTCGTGACGTCCGAGCCACCGTGTTTTCGAATATTTAACCAGTTTTAGTTGTAACCCTTGACATGCATCAATAAACTCGTCTAAAATTTGCGATCGCTTCGCATAATTTTGGTGGTAAACGATCGACATCATTGACTCCTCAACTATGTTAGGCATTGTTTTTTCAAATGAATGCTTTGATATTAGCGCGAGAGCACGACAAACACATGGAATAACGATGACGCTCGGATTTTCCAGAAGGAGTAATGCTTTGAAGGATACCTTCTCTGCGTTCATAACCGAAGCGTGATCGCATGCCATTGCAATAATGTTTGAAAAAGCAATTGCATGTTTTACCATGTAATCCTTGAACTGCTTGAAAATACCCGCTGCAGTTAATTTTGTTGCGTTTAGTTCTAAAAGCGTTGGCAATGCTGTAACAACATTGAGTGTCTTCTGGTCGACGTATCGCACTAAAAGGTCAGCCAGCTTTTATTATTCTGGGTTCCCTCATCGATAAAAAGCGCGATTTGGTATCCCGAAGAATGCGAATCGAGGATTCCTCTTCCTAACGACCAAGTACGTTACGCACAATACCTGAAACTTTCGGCGCGCTCGCGGTCATCTTTTGTAGAACTGCCGGATCTATCGTTTTGAAAAAATGTAGTATTGGTTTCATCTGCGTGTAAGGGATGCTCAATTCGCTTCCTAATCTAATATATTCTAACTCAGCGCTTCGTACCGAATTTTTAAAGTCATCGATGAATTCCTGAACTACTTCGGGAGGAACTTCCATCTACTGTTGCTATACCGTTCGCGAAACATTGAGCCGTGTGCTCATCTTTACTTGCGTGTCGATCTAAACTCGAAGTTCCCCCTCGACAGCTTTCTTTCACATCACACACAATACAGTGAAAGGAATGGTTGTCCTCAGGAATACATCGAATCCAGGACTTGTACCTAATATCGGTAGTCCACGCTAAGGTAAACTTATGAGAATAAGGCCCTACTCTTCTTTCCCTGAACCCGCGTTCCAATTCAGCAATGCCTCTCTGATGTCGTTTAGTTGCCACATGAAGGTTGAATTGGTATTCCTTCCGCAGTATCAAGTCGACGTCGCACACATTGCAGCGAAATGCATGCGAATCCACTCCATTTATCCCCTGGAAACAACTGTTGGGCTCCATTGAACTGCGAGAGAAACTACAACGAAACTGTAAGTTACACGCGTTGTGTAGACAAAGGCCTCAGGGTTAACACAATTTATGAAAGGGGTTGGAAAATTGTAGTAGCCAGAAAACAAAAAATTACAGTCGACATATTCGGAAAAAACTTACATTTATATCTGCCAAAAAGCCTCGAGATAGGAATCTTCTTGCCGATGGATAACAGCCTGATATGGGTGTCAGCGGTTAGCTTGCAACTAAACTTAAATCTAAAGATTATGGCTTTAAATACTATTTGCATTATTTACTTTTTAATATCTAAGTACTTTTACCTATTATAATTACACTAATAACAAATAGTTGCATCATGTAAGTAATTACCTACCTCTCGCATCTATTTACCTTGTTGATCAGTCACATACCAACCACAAACCGACGGGAACCGGCGCTAATTAGATATTGTCGAAAATGTAATAATTTCTAACTCATCAGAGATGAACTCGTAATTACAGTTTTTAGGTTTCGTATTGTATTGTATTGTATTGTAATGAGGTGGGATCTGGCCCAAAATGGCCCTTTTCCAGTGCGACCACGTTGATCTATTGTGCTTCCTCTTGTTTGTTTTATTTATTTATTTAATACGCTGAGGAACAGGATCAGCTCCTTCAATGGGAGTGTAAATAGGTCCTCCTCATTCAGCGTATATGCACGTAGTAGTCTATATCTCCTGTGGCCTAGTGCCCCACAGTTAGTGATCAAGTGTTCCATTGACTCCTCTTCTTCACCGCAGAATCTGCAAGTGTCCGTGTTGGATAAGCCCATTTTGTGAAGGTGCTTGTTACAGGTATAGTGGCCTGTGAGTGCCCCTGTCAGTGTTTTTAAGCTTCCCCTGTCCAGTTTTAGGGCGAGGTCTGCCCTCCTAGCGTCGAAGCTCAGAAATTTTTTGGAATGTTCCAGCCCGCTGGTCTCATTCCAGTGTTTCATTGTAATGGACGCTGTCCATTTCTTTATCTCACCTTTAAGGAGACCTTTGTTAAACCCAAAAGGTGGGGTAGGTCCAGTAAAGTTTCCCTCAGCCCCTTTTTTGCGCAGATGTCTGCCATTTCATTTCCGCGGTGCCCCTCATGTCCTGGCACCCAGACCAGGGTGATCTGGTTCTGAGTGGCCAGGCCATTAAGCATGTTGCGGCATTCCAATAATAATATTGACGTAATTGTACAACTGCTCAGGGGCTTAAGGACTGATTGACTATCCGAGAATATTTTGATTAGTTTTTAGGTTTAGTACGGTGTTTGCCACACTCGAACGCCATGGCAGAGAGGATTTTTTCCACGTTGATAGATATTGCGAGCCACAAGTTCCGATGAATTTGGAAAACGTTCTATAACTTAAACTTTTTCATAACTTTTTGAATATTTGTTGTGGCTTTCCCTATTCGGATTTAATAAAATCGAATAATTTTTGCCAAATTTTGTGTTCGCGAAGATTTTGAAATTAATCATGGAAATTCTTAATAATTGTACATAATTATATTGTCATTAACTTCGGTATAACTGGCAATATGTGAAAACAATACAACATTCGATAACAATTTACAAGATGACGACAAATAGAATGTATGTGAAAGTTACATTAAATTAATAATATAATATGATTATGAATATGATTATTATTATTATCATCATTATTATTACTTTGTAAGGCTTTTCCTCCTTTTTTATGCCAGGAATAAATCTTGTTAGTAGAGAGAGATGGCGGGTTCTGGAACACCCGCTCCCCCGCTCAGTCGCTCAGTCACAACCCCGACCGTGTATACTGGAAGGTAGTCACAACCCCGACTGCCCGCGTACGGAAATGGGGCCACAACCCCGGTTGGAGGGTTAAAAATGGGCAACAACCCCCTCCCCGGAAAATTCAAAACTCCCGCCCCTCTGGTCGGTAAGGTAGATAACTGGACAGTGCCGGTAATACAGGTGACTGTATGTAGTGCCGCTTTTGACCGGTAGGTGTCGCTGTTTGGTAGGACGCCTGTAATGCCAGTAGTACAGGTGGCTGTATGTAGTATCGCTTTCGACCGGTAGGTGTCGCTGTTCGGTAGGGTGGCCTACGTAGTATGTAGTGCCGCTTTTGACCGGTAGGTGTCGCTGTTCGGTAGGACGCCTGTAATGCCAGTAGTACAGGCGGCTGTATGTAGTGCCGCTTTCGACCGGTAGGTGTCGCTGTTCGGTAGGGCACCTATGTAGTATAAGTAGTACAGGTGGCTGTATGTAGTGTCGCTTTCGACCGGAAGGTGTCGCTGCTGCTCGGAGTACAGGGAGCTGTAGGTGGTAACAGTCCTAATTAGGAAATTAGGCATTTCACCAGAAGATGGAGGATCAGGAGACGTTGGCCGGAAGGTTTATAAAGTTAAAAGATTACGTAATACCATGACGTCACAAATACGTTTCGACGGGAATTTGGCAGGCTAATGAAAAGTGATCCTAACAATTGGCGACTAAAACATATACATATCACCATCGAAGTACTGACCCCGCGCCTTACCGTTTGACTTTGGTGAAAGGACGAGAACGGCTATTGCCAACGTGCTATGACTGTTGCATTTTTAAATACACATACGGTACACCATCCAAGTACTGATCGCGCGTGTCGCTGTTTGACTTAGGTGATCGCATGAGGGTCGCTATTGCCAACATAGTGGTTGTTGCGGATATGTTCCTATATATTACGTAATATTACGCAATACTATTACATCACAAACAGGTTTAGATGATAATTTTAGATGCAAGGAATATGTTAGAACTTCGCTCTTAGTCAGAAGATGTTGATAAAACATATAATTATGTATAGATCCCTAATAAGATATTACGTAATACCATCATGGCATAAACAGGGTGAATGTTAGATGGGAAGAGCGTTCTCATTCATGATATCATACAAAATGCAGCGTTCTGATTGGTCGCACCCTATACAATGCCACGCTCTGATTGGTTACCAACTCGAAAAATTTCCCGATATGTATAGGAAGGTAGTTCACCCAACAACGTCCTTAACATTGATCAAGGTGTTTAACGTCAGACAGTAAGTAATAAAGTCGCTGGATATGCGCAAGTTAGCCCTGGTGAACATTACATACTATTGATCTGTCATTAGTAAGGTCAAGAACCGGTTTATATGTTTAAATGTAAACTACACCAAACTGAGGAATCGGGAGATGACCCGAATTTCATACGATTGATCGACCACCAATCGCAGTACGATACATCGTTAGACATCACAAACAGGTTTCAACGTTATATTTTAATATGAACAGGATGAATGTTATGCTAAGTACAGGAAGGTAGTTCCCCAACAACTTCCTTAACACTGATCAGGGTGTTTAACGTCAGACAGTAAGTGATGACGTCACTGCGCATGCACAAGTTGGTCCTGCTGAACACTGTATACTTTCGATCGCTCATCAGTAACGTGAAGAATCGGTTTATACGTTTGAACGTAAAATACACCAAACTGAGGAATCGGGAGATGACCCGAGGTTCATACGATTGACCGACCGCTAATCACAGTACGCTACATCATTAGACATCACAAATAGGTTTAGATATTATACTGTAATACGATATTATAAGGAAATGGAACGTAAGTCAATTAGTTAGTAAATTATTAAAACGTATCACATAGGCTTATGTTTAACTGGAACACTTATACCAACAATAATCGATTGTAAATCAACAAAGTCAAACATATCAGGCTCGGTCAGGTCGTAGACGGATAGAAATCAATATCTTTCAGTAACATATGTGGATTTTCTATAACGATCCTATACAGTCGGCATCTAATAAAATTACGTAATACAAGGCTCCTTTGTCTATTGATACGAGCATGTAACGTCACAAACAGGATTCAACGACAGTTCTGTGTTAAATGTGTAAGTTAATATAAAATCAAATTTAATGAAACCCAGTCCATTATTTATTAATATATTAAGATACATGTAGAGAAACACTTACAAAGTTTAATTGATCGCATCATATGAAATATCGCATTCTGATTGAATATCGATAAATCATATAAAAGCTAGTTCATTTACCGACAGCTTTCTAACAGCTAGGTCGTGAACTTCAACATCTTTACCTCCAGTATATAGTTTTAGTGTTTATAGTTAGGCGTTGATTTCCTACTGGTTTAGCGTTTCATTATCACTTAGTATTCGTCGTGATTGGACAGGCATATTTTAGGTAAGTTATTTAAATTTCACCGCATACTTTCCCTAATAGACTGCAATATTATAGTTTAAGATGGAGTGTGAGATATGCCACAAAACATTTGCAAGAAAAGATGGATTGAACAGACATCCCTGCTTAAATAATAAATCTTACACATGCACCATATGTGAGGAAATCTTTACGAGATCGGATAGTCTGTCTCGACATAAGAAAACGCATAATATCGATTCCATAACCAAGAAACGAGATGTTTCAGAAGAGAAGCAGCCACCAAGTAAAACGAACCATCCGGCGAATAGCATGTCGGAACAGGATTTTCGATGCCGCGACCAAACCTTACCGACGGCTACATTACACAATGAACACCTTTGTTTCCATGCGCATCTGAACAGCAATTCTCTTAAACTTGAAGAGGATATGTTCATCATAAAAATCACCCGGAACAATAATGTAAAAATAATGATAAAGCAGGCACCCCATGATGTAATACAACCTACAACATGAAAATTTGCATAAATATAGGATATTCCAACAGTATTATCCGACGTGAAGGTAATATCGATGGACCGACGCTTTCCAAGAAACAGTGCAGCGAGTGAAATATAATAACGGAGTAAAATAATTTTATACATATTATACTGAATAAAAGATATCATCATAAACTTTACGAATTTTATTTAAAAGGGTGGAACAATATTTATAATAAGTATGCAGTAATAGAATAATGCAATCTTACTAATAAGTAAGTATAGCAAAACAGCGTAAGAATGTTTATCCAACTGCTGTGGAAGTTATAAAATCCAACTGATTCGATCTCATTTTCTAGGTAAAACTCCTTCGAGGGAGTATACGTTCTCATATTTGAATTTCTGCAATTTCTGTTTATAGGAACACCCCAGAATCGGTTTCTCGTTTACATCTTCAATTAAATATGCGTTGGGATTACCCACCTTACTTAAGCACGTAAGAATACGGGATTTAACCTGAATGGATCGATGTTTCGTATGATTGTATTCATCGATTATTTTAGACAAAATATCCATCTACCTATACAAATCTCTCAAACGAAATAAATGTACAATGTGAAGCTACCAGCATTATTCGACAGTCCTAACCTCGCAAGGAACCGAGTTGCTGGTGAAATTAAAAGGTATTGGTCACATCAAATACATCTCCATACAAACGTATACAGACTTGACTTCAATACAGAAACAAAAACTCACGAAGTTGTATGAACCGTGTATTTAATAAGGGGTGGAAAAGGATACATATGTATATCTATATACTGTTGGCATAATAATATAATATAAAATAAATATAATAATAATCATTCTAACATGATAACGGAAGTATCTTGTTCGATGTCGATATCATGGACATATCAAAGGTGAATGTAATGGGAGGTTTAACGTGATGTCTACGATGGAAGACGAAGAAAAAACAAGATGATACCGGAAAATATAAAATTTGCAAGCCATGAAAGAAAATAGTCATATATCGATCTAACCAGTTAAATAAAGAACAGGCTGTGCATCTAATGATGCATTACAATCTTTCTTTACCTTGCACTTGAACTCACGTAAATATAGGATGATACGTTACCAGTACTATTCGACAATCCTAAACTTGCAAGGAGTCGAATTCCTGACGCGCGAAGTTGTATAAATCGTGTATTTGACAAGGGCGAAACAGGACATACATATCAATCCGCTATTAGTGGAAGAGGGATAAAACATCACTATGTTCTGATAACGGAACTATCTCATCCGATGTTGACATCATAGATATATCGAAGGCGAATATAAATATTCCAAATGATGAATAAGCGTGTATCCCATGGTGAATTACTGCAGTCTTTCGTCCAGCATGAAAAAATATATATGGGCGACCAATTATCCGCACTGACACGCCTAATCTTGAAAGGAGTTAAGTTTATGGTGAAATTAAAAGGTATTGGTCACATCGACACCCAAAACAACCTATCAATATGTAAATGTATACGGACTTGACTTCATCATAAAGACGAAAATGTAGGAAGTTGTATCGATCATGTATTTAACAAGGGGAAAAAGGATATACATATCGATCTATTATTAATGGAAGAGGATCAATACATCATTATGTTCTGATATCAGGTTGTTTCGATCGGTATCAATATCATAGACATATCAAAGGTGAATGTAATAGAATGTTAACCGTAGTGACGATAACCGAGACGACGAAGAAAGCAAGATTGTTGGGGTGATATAAAATTTGTAAATCACGAACGAAAAACGGCGTACGTATTATGCTCTACATCGACTTTGCGTGTAAACCAATAGAATCATACTGGTCCGAGTCTCAAACAGCAAATACAAGTGGAATGCGTATTATGCATAAGCATAACAACGTTCACTGTACCGGACTGAATAAACGTTTTCGTGCAACGATTGCCGGAAATACATCAAACAACTATACAACCGTCACATGGAATTCCCCAAACACATGAACCACTTCACCGCCAGCGGGCGCAGAGCATAACACTGAAGTCGAAAAATGACATATATGCGAAAAGGCATTAAACGAACATAAAGTAACAGAGCATCTCCATTTGACTTAACCATTCTGGGGTTTAGCGCATTCCAGTTGTAACCTCAACTGCAAAATACCTACACTCGTTCCGATTTTCTTCTATAATTTAAGTGGATATGACAGTCATCTTCAAATACGCCAGCTGGACGACGATAGCGAAGATATCGACGTTATCCCACTTAATAAAGAAAAATATATCAGCTTCATCAAGATGTTTAAATCGGATCAGTATGTCGATAAGGTAGATGTATTTCGAAAAATAAATATTAAAATGCGATTTATGGACTCGTTCAGATTTATGGCGGTATCTATTGAGAAACAGGATGAAATGTTTTCTCAAAATCAATGTCAATATGTGCAGACGTACGACTAACAGTTGAAGTTCATAACAAACGCACATCCCCGTACTAATATCAACAAGTACGAAAATTAAATGAATCGACTCTATTGCCCAAGAACAGCTTCCACGACACATTGACAGATAAAGGCGTTAGCGATCAAGACTACGAATACACTATAGTAGTCTAAACCACGATCACTCGTTCCAACTTACTGTAATATTGGAATATTTACCTTAAAACCGACCTTCCGCTGTCCGTAGACGTATTTGGAAATTTTTAATTTTTATAAGTATATCACGATTCACAAACGATTTGAACCCAACCCACTACAACAACAACTGATAATTTCAAGAATATGAGTATTCAGTGTGGTTTATCCCAAGTTAGTTTTCACCATGCAAGAGTCAAAAATAAATACCTAACCGTTTATGATAGCAGTGACCCATCAACCTACTTAGTAGTCTGAGGTGCTAATAATTTATGTGGGTAAGTTATGTCTCAATCGCTGTCCTACAACAAATTCGAGTGGATGAACCCCGATGAAGTTGATCACCTCGACGTTAGTAGCATAGCGGACAACGATGAAACGCTATTGAACGATGTCCGAAACGACCATCAGCTCCTTCTCCAAAACATAATTCATACAAAATCTATAACAAACAACATTGCATTATACATCATCCCAACCTTAAGCAGACCATATTCAACGGTCTAGAACTCCCACTCACCCATCGAGTACTACGATTCAACCAGTTCACATGTCTGAAATATTATATTCATTAGAACACCTTCCTGAGGAACCAGTCCGAGGATGACTTCTAGATGAATTTTTAAATTAATGAACAATTCCGTTTACAGAAAAACGAAGGAGAACAGCGATAAACAAGTATATGTTTAACTGCTAACGTATTGAAAGGATTTGAGGTGAAGACGAGACGCTGGACCTCTGATTGCAAAACAGAAGTTTAAAAACATCAGTATATATAGCGATAATTTTACAGTAATTCAAATGAAGATACTTCAAGTCGTCTACAATAAATCCGCATATATCGGTTTCATCGTCTTGAAATTGTCGAAACTGCTGATGTATGACTTTCACTACAACTACCTGAAACGGTTGTACTAGAATAAAATACCATTATGCTATATGAATACCTACAGATAGCTTCATACTATACATTGAAACTGAGAACGTGTATGCCGATATTAATCGAAATTCGCATACATTTAACACAACTGATTATGAATACGATATAATTCATACGAAATAAGCTCGTGCAGGGAATGTTTACATCGAAGAATTTGTCGATTTTCGATCAAAGATGGTCGGACTTCAAGTAGATAACTGACAAATAAAACGTGTGAAGGGATCCGACCAACGACAATTTGCTGTATAAAACACAGCATCTATTCAGGACGGCTCTGCACGATATTTATCTAATATGGAAAGCAGGAAATTGGCACTACCATGCTTGAACGATAAGAGGTGCATCCATACTAATAGGCTAATGATATACATACACACGCCTAGGGTACAACAAGACAATCAAGACTGAAAAATAGAGGTTTAAGGTAAAAAATGCAAATACCATCCAGAAGCAAACCGAAACCTGTTGTCCCACGAATTTCTTCACAACCAGATTTATCATCATTAGCTTAAACAACACGGGCAACGTAAATATCTACAGCTACATAGGATATCTCTCGTACTGAAGCAAGGTAAGATTTTAAGACATCTGTATTTTTATGAAAATATTAATGTTTGTATGTTATTATTGTATGTGAACGCCAGTTTATCTGACGGTCAATATATTTTTAATAAAATGCAATGTCTGAGTGTTTTTAACCGACTCGAACGAGCCACGGACAGCAGCGTGTTTGTCATGCGAAACATTAGTAACATGTACTACTTGTAGAAGCTGATTAACCAAAGAATATCCCTACTGAACACTGACTTGGATATAAGCGTTAAAATAGATGACGGCGAGCAAATAAGACGGTATAGGAGCTGTGACGTCAGCACTTACTATCCAACGTCAAACGTCAAGACGTTTTTGAGTGGCATACTTGCCAATATGCAGTCGGGGAGGGGAAAAGGGGTCATTCTTTCAGATGGCGGGAATGTTGAATTTCCGGGGAGGTTGGCGCGAATTTTGAATTTCCAGGGATGTTGACGCGAATTTTAAATTTCAAGGGGAGGTTGACGCGAATTTGGAATTTTCGAGGTTGTTGAACCGAATTTTAAATTGCAAGAGGGGTTGTATACCTTCCAGACACGCAGGCATGCGTGTTGTCCACCTTTCGGAGTCCGATGATGTGGACAACACGCATGCCTGCGTGTCTGGAAGGTATACAACCCCTCTTGCAATTTAAAATTCGGTTCAACAACCTCGAAAATTCAAAATTCGCGTCCTGAAATTTAAAAATTCGCGTCAACATCCTGGAAATTCAAAATTCGCGCCAACCTCCCGGAAATTCAACATTCCCGCCATCTGAAAGAATGACCCCTTTCCTCCCCGACTGCATATTGGCAAGTATGCCGCTCAAAAACGTCTTGACGTTTGACGTTGGATAGTAAGTGCTGACGTCACAGCTCCTATACCGTCTTATTTGCTCGCCGTCATCTATTTTAACGCTTATATCAAGTCAGTGTTCAGTAGGGATATTCTTTGGTTAATCAGCTTCTACAAGTAGTACATGTTACTAATGTTTCGCATGACAAACACGCTGCTGTCCGTGGCTCGTTCGAGTCGGTTAAAAACACTCAGACATTGCATTTTATTAAAAATATATTGACCGTCAGATAAACTGGCGTTCACATACAATAATAACATACAAACATTAATATTTTCATAAAAATACAGATGTCTTAAAATCTCACCTTGCTTCAGTACGAGAGATATCTATGTAACTGTAGATATTTACGTTGCCCGTGTTGTTTAAGCTGATGATGATAAATCTGGTTGTGAAGAAATTCGTGGGTTTCGATTTGCTTCTGGATGTAATTGCATTTTTACAAACCTCTATTTTCGGTCTTGATTGTCTTGTTGTACCCTAGGCGTGTGTATGTATATCATTAACCTATTGTATGGATGCACCTCTTATCGTTCAAGCATGGTAGTGCCAATTTCCTGCTTTCCATATTAGATAAATATCGTGCAGAGCCGTCTGAATAGATGCTGTGTTTTATACGGCAAATTGTCGTTGGTCGATCCTTCACACGTTTTATTTGTCGGTTATCTGCGAAGTCCGACCATCTTTGATCGAAAATCGACAAATTCTTCGATGTAAACATTCCTGCACGAGCTTATTTCGTATGAATTATATCGTATTCATAATCAGTTGTGTTAAATGTATGCGAATTTCGATTAATATCGGCATACACGTTCTCAGTTTCAATGTATAGTATGAAGCTATCTGTAGGTATTCATATAGCATAATGGTATTTTATTCTAGTACAACCGTTTCAGGTAGTTGTAGTGAAAGTCATACATCGGCAGTTTCGACAATTTCAAGACGATGAAACCGATATATGCGGATTTATTGTAGACGACTTTAAGTATCTTCATTTGAATTACTGTAAAATTATCGCTATATACTGATGTTTTTAAACTTCTGTTTTGCAATCGAAGGTCCAGCGTCTCGTCTTCACCTCAAATCCTTTCAATACGTTAGCAGTTAAACATATGCTTGTTTATCGCTGTTCTCCTTCGTTTTCTGTAAACGGAATTGTTCATTAATTTAAAAAATTCATCAGAAGTATCCTCGGACTGGTTCCTCAGGAAGGTGTTCTAATGAATATAATATTTCAGACATGTAACTGGTTGAATCGTAGTACTCGATGGTGAGTGAGTTCTAGACCGTTGAATATGGTCTGTTTAAGGTTGGGATGATGTATAATGCAATGTTGTTTGTTATAGATTTTGTATGAATTATGTTTTGAAGAAGAGCTGATGGTCGTTTCGGACATCGTTCAATAGCGTTTCATCGTTGTCCGCTATGCTACTAACGTCGAGGTGATCAACTTCATCGGGGTTCATCCACTCGAATTTGTTGTAGGACAGCGATTGAGACATAACTTACCCACATAAATTATTAGCACCTCGACTACTAAGTAGGTTGATGGGTCACTGCTATCATAAACGGTTAGGTATTTATTTTGACTCTTGCATGGTGAAAACTAACTGGGATAAACCACACTGAATACTCATATTCTTGAAATTATCAGTTGTTGTTGTAGTGGGTTGAGTTCAAATCGTTTGTGAATCGTGATATACTTATAAAAATTAAAAATTTCCAAATACGTCTACGGACAGCGGAAGGTCGGTTTTAAGGTAAATATTCCAATATTACAGTAAGTTGGAACGAGTGATCGTGGTTTAGACTACTATAGTGTATTCGTAGTCTTGATCGCTAACGCCTTTATCTGTCAATGTGTCGTGGAAGCTGTTCTTGGGCAATAGAGTCGATTCATTTAATTTTCGTACTTGTTGATATTAGTACGGGGATGTGCGTTTGTTATGAACTTCAACTGTTAGTCGTACGTCTGCACATATTGACATTGATTTTGAGAAAACATTTCATCCTGTTTCTCAATAGATACCGCCATAAATCTGAACGAGTCCATAAATCGCATTTTAATATTTATTTTTCGAAATACATCTACCTTATCGACATACTGATCCGATTTAAACATCTTGATGAAGCTGATATATTTTTCTTTATTAAGTGGGATAACGTCGATATCTTCGCTATCGTCGTCCAGCTGGCGTATTTGAAGATGACTGTCATATCCACTTAAATTATAGAAGAAAATCGGAACGAGTGTAGGTATTTTGCAGTTGAGGTTACAACTGGAATGCGCTAAACCCCAGAATGGTTAAGTCAAATGGAGATGCTCTGTTACTTTATGTTCGTTTAATGCCTTTTCGCATATATGTCATTTTTCGACTTCAGTGTTATGCTCTGCGCCCGCTGGCGGTGAAGTGGTTCATGTGTTTGGGGAATTCCATGTGACGGTTGTATAGTTGTTTGATGTATTTCCGGCAATCGTTGCACGAAAACGTTTATTCAGTCCGGTACAGTGAACGTTGTTATGCTTATGCATAATACGCATTCCACTTGTATTTGCTGTTTGAGACTCGGACCAGTATGATTCTATTGGTTTACACGCAAAGTCGATGTAGAGCATAATACGTAGCGCCGTTTTTCGTTCGTGATTTACAAATTTTATATCACCCCAACAATCTTGCTTTCTTCTTCGTCTCGGTTATCGTCACTACGGTTAACATTCTATTACATTCACCTTTGATATGTCTATGATATTGATACCGATCGAAACAACCTGATATCAGAACATAATGATGTATTGATCCTCTTCCATTAATAATAGATCGATATGTATATCCTTTTTCCCCTTGTTAAATACATGATCGATACAACTTCCTACATTTTCGTCTTTATGATGAAGTCAAGTCCGTATACATTTACATATTGATAGGTTGTTTTGGGTGTCGATGTGACCAATACCTTTTAATTTCACCATAAACTTAACTCCTTTCAAGATTAGGCGTGTCAGTGCGGATAATTGGTCGTCCTATATATATTTTTCATGCTGGACGAAAGACTGCAGTAATTCACCATGGGATACACGCTTATTCATCATTTGGAATATTTATATTCGCCTTCGATATATCTATGATGTCAACATCGGATGAGATAGTTCCGTTATCAGAACATAGTGATGTTTTATCCCTCTTCCACTAATAGCGGATTGATATGTATGTCCTGTTTCGCCCTTGTCAAATACACGATTTATACAACTTCGCGCGTCAGGAATTCGACTCCTTGCAAGTTTAGGATTGTCGAATAGTACTGGTAACGTATCATCCTATATTTACGTGAGTTCAAGTGCAAGGTAAAGAAAGATTGTAATGCATCATTAGATGCACAGCCTGTTCTTTATTTAACTGGTTAGATCGATATATGACTATTTTCTTTCATGGCTTGCAAATTTTATATTTTCCGGTATCATCTTGTTTTTCTTCGTCTTCCATCGTAGACATCACGTTAAACCTCCCATTACATTCACCTTTGGTATGTCCATCATATCGACATCGAACAATATACTTCCGTTATCATGTTAGAATGATTATTATTATATTTATTTTATATTATATTATTATGCCAACAGTATATAGATATACATATGTATCCTTTTCCACCCCTTATTAAATACACGGTTCATACAACTTCGTGAGTTTTTGTTTCTGTATTGAAGTCAAGTCTGTATACGTTTGTATGGAGATGTATTTGATGTGTTCAGTACCGTATAATTTCACCAGCAACTCGGTTCTTTGCGAGGTTAGAACTGTCGAATAATGCTGGTAGCTTCACATTGTACATTTATTTCGTTTGAGAAATTTGTATAGGTAGATGGATATTTGGTCTAAAATAATCGATGAATACAATCATACGAAACATCGATCCATTCAGGTTAAATCCCGTATTCTTACGTGTTTAAGTAAGGTGGGTAATCCCAACGCATATTTAATTGAAGATGTAAACGAGAAACCGATTCTGGGGTGTTCGTATAAACAGGAATTGCAGAAATTCAAATATGAGAACGTATACTCCCTCGAAGGAGTTTTACCTAGAAAATGAGATCGAATCAGTTGGGTTTTATAACTTCCACAGCAGTTGGATAAACATTCTTACGCTGTTTTGCTATACTTACTTATTAGTAAGATTGCATTATTCTATTACTGCATACTTATTATAAATATTGTTCCACCCTTTAAATAAAATTCGTAAAGTTTATGATGATATCTTTTATTCAGTATAATATGTATAAAATTATTTTACTCCGTTATTATATTTCACTCGCTGCACTGTTTCTTGGAAAACGTCGGTCCATCGATATTACCTTCACGCCGGATAATACTGTTGGAATATCCTATATTTATGCAAATTTTCATGTTGTAGGTTGTATTACATCATGGGGTGCCTGCTTTATCATTATTTTTACATTATTGTTCCGGGTGATTTTTATGATGAACATATCCTCTTCAAGTTTAAGAGAATTGCTGTTCAGATGCGCATGGAAACAAAGGTGTTCATTGTGTAATGTAGCCGTCGGTAAGGTTTGGTCGCGGCATCGAAAATCCTGTTCCGACATGCTATTCGCCGGATGGTTCATTTTACTTGGTGGCTGCTTCTCTTCTGAAACATCTCGTTTCTTGGTTATGGAATCGATATTATGCGTTTTCTTATGTCGAGACAGACTATCCGATCTCGTAAAGATTTCCTCACATATGGTGTATGTGTAAGATTTATTATTTAAGCAGGGATGTCTGTTCAATCCATCTTTTCTTGCAAATGTTTTGTGGCATATCTCACACTCCATCTTAAACTATAATATTGCAGTCTATTAGGGAAAGTATGCGGTGAAATTTAAATAACTTACCTAAAATATGCCTGTCCAATCACGACGAATACTAAGTGATAATGAAACGCTAAACCAGTAGGAAATCAACGCCTAACTATAAACACTAAAACTATATACTGGAGGTAAAGATGTTGAAGTTCACGACCTAGCTGTTAGAAAGCTGTCGGTAAATGAACTAGCTTTTATATGATTTATCGATATTCAATCAGAATGCGATATTTCATATGATGCGATTGATTAAACTTTGTAAGTGTTTTTCTACATGTATCTTAATATATTAATAAATAATGGACTGAGTTTCATTAAATTTGATTTTATATTAACTTACACATTTAACACAGAACTGTCGTTGAATCCTGTTTGTGACGTTACATGCTCGTATCAATAGACAAAGGAGCCTTGTATTACGTAATTTTATTAGATGCCGACTGTATAGGATCGTTATAGAAAATCCACATATCTTACTGAAAGATACTGATTTCTATCCGTCTACGACCTGACCGAGCCTGATATGTTTGACTTTGTTGATTTACAATCGATTACTATTGGTATAAGTGTTCCAGTTAAACATAAGCCTATGTGATACGTTTTAATAATTTACTAACTAATTGACTTACGTTCCATTTCCTTATAATATCGTATTACAGTATAATATCTAAACCTATTTGTGATGTCTAATGATGTAGCGTACTGCGATTAGCGGTCGGTCAATCGTATGAAGCTCGGGTCATCTCCCGATTCCTCAGTTTGGTGTATTTTACGCTCAAACGTATAAACCGATTCTTCACGTTACTGATGAGCGATCGAAAGTATACAGTGTTCAGCAGGGCCAACTTGTGCATGCGCAGTGACGTCATCACTTACTGTCTGACGTTAAACACCCTGATCAGTGTTAAGGAAGTTGTTGGGGAACTACCTTCCTATACATAGCATAACATTCATCCTGTTCATATTAAAATATAACGTTGAAACCTGTTTGTGATGTCTAACGATGTATCGTACTGCGATTGGTGGTCGATCAATCGTATGAAATTCTGGTCATCTCCCGATTCCTCAGTTTGGTGTAGTTTACATTTAAACATATAAACCGGTTCTTGACCTTACTAATGACAGACCAATAGTATGTAATGTTCACCAGGGCTAACTTGCGCATATCCAGTGACTTTATTACTTACTGTCTGACGTTAAACACCTTGATCAATGTTAAGGACGTTGTTGGGTGAACTACCTTCCTATACATATCGGGGAATTTTGAATTTCGAGTTGGTAACCAATCAGAGCGTGGCATTGTATAAGGTGCGACCAATCAGAACGCTGCATTTTGTATGATATCATGAATGAGAACGCTCTTCCCATCTAACATTAACCCTGTTTATGCCATGATGGTATTACGTAATATCTTATTAGGGATCTATACATAATTATCTGTTTTATCAACATCTTCTGACTAAGAGCGAAGTTCTAACATATTCCTTGCATCTAAAATTATCATCTAAACCTGTTTGTGATGTAATAGTATTGCGTAATATTACGTAATATATAGGAACATATCCGCAACAACCAGCATGTTGGCAATAGCGACCCTCATGCGATCACCTAAGTCAAACAGCGACACGCGCGATCAGTACTTGGATGGTGTACCGTATGTGTAATTAA
The DNA here is from genome assembly GCA_038088585.1 of Chrysina gloriosa. Classification (NCBI taxonomy): domain Eukaryota; kingdom Metazoa; phylum Arthropoda; class Insecta; order Coleoptera; family Scarabaeidae; genus Chrysina; species Chrysina gloriosa. The sequence goes on along the minus strand of JAYRCI010000212.1, from coordinate 2,718 downwards.
AAATGCAACAGTCATAGCACGTTGGCAATAGCCGTTCTCGTCCTTTCACCAAAGTCAAACAGTAAGGCGCGGGGTCGGTACTTGGATGGTGTACCGTCTGTCTATTTAAAAATGCAACAGTTATAGCACGTTGGCAATAGCCGTTCTCGTCCTTTCACCGAAGTCAAACAGCGTCGAGCGCGGTCAGTACATGGATGGTGTATCGTCGAAACCGGTTTGTGACGTCATGGTATTACGTAATCTTTTAACTTTACAAACTTTCCGGCTAACGTCTCCTGATCCTCCTTCTTCTGGTGAAATACCCAATTTCCTAATTAGGCCTGTTACCACCTACAGCTCCCTGTACTCCGAGCAGCAGCGACACCTTCCGGTCGAAAGCAACACTACATACAGCCACCTGTACTACATAGGCGCCATATCGAACAGCGACACCTCCCGGTCAAAAGCGGTACCACATACAGCCACCTATATTACCGGCATCTACCAAACAGCGGCACCTCCCGGCCAAAAGCGGCACTACATACTACGTAGGCCACCCTACCGAACAACGACACCTACCGGTCGAAAGCGATACTACATACAGCCCCTGTATTACTGGCATTACAGGCGTCCTACCGAACAGCGACACCTACCGGTCAAAAGCGGCACTACATACAGTCACCTGTATTACCGGCACTGTCCAGTTATCTACCTTACCGACCAGAGGGGCGGGAGTTTTGAATTTTCCGGGGAGGGGTTGTTGTCCATTTTTAACCCTCCAACCGGGGTTGTGGTCCCCATTGCCACACACGCGCGCTCGGGGTTGTGACTACCTTCCAGTATACACGCTCGGGGTGTTGCCTACCTTCCGGGAGGGTGGGAGGGTGTTCCAGAACCGGCCATCTCTCTCTACTGGAATATTTTCACAAGCAAACCTTGCTATATCAGTTGTTAGAATATATACTGAGTAAATGACCATCCGGCTTAAGTGTGAAGATGGCTGCGAAATAATACAATTAAGTCCTCTGTTGGGAAAAAGAAAAGAAATTACTTTCCGAGCAACCCAATAGTTCAATTATATGCGGAAAGTTTTGATCTATAGACAAGTTGGTAACACCTCCTTGACAGGCGGGGAAAAATAGCCTGGTAATCGAAACATACTGTAATTAGAGGTCCTACTTTAGCGATTTCAATATCGATGTCTTTTTATCTTCTAGAGTAAATTTTCTACAGGTGATGCATTTCCATTTCGCCGGCCATCTGAATTTATATATTTTCGGGTGAATTATTAAATTGACTACACTTGCAGCATTGGTGTAAAAAATTAAATGTTGAATTTGCCCCTGAAATTTGAGTACAATTTTTAATTTCCGAACTTTATAATCCCGCCGAACTTCAGACAGTGACTGGCTAGTGCGATTCAACTCTTGGAATTGAATTAATATTATCATAAATCCTCTTTTTGATGACGTGTCAACTGGTTTGCGGTTAATAGTATGCTTTTCTTGGCGATCTGTCTCTACAAAGGCTCCGTCCGAATTTACAAGTACTGCTCGTATACTTCTACGAGCTACATACTTTTTCTTCTTTCATTAATGTCGAAATGGAGAATGTTATTTTTCTACATTTATTAGAACCAATACGGTCTTTGTGTTTCATTTGTGTCACACTTTTTAATACGACTCGCATTTGGTATTCTAAATTGCCCATTGTCCAATATCTTTCAAATAAATCGTTCTTTTTTTCTTCCGTTACTTCACCGGTACATTTAAACTTACATCGCTGACATAATGGTTTCAATTTGCGCTCTCACTAACTCGTTTCTTCTAATTTATAAAGCTTTGCCCTATGTTTCTCAGCCCTTTTGCATTTCGTTTCTTCTTTTTGTCGGAATATATCGAATATACCGATATTTTATATCATAATTTCTGATGTTTTGTAGTACATCTTTGGTGTAGAGATCTATATTACCAGTTTGTAAAGTGATTATGTATTATTATCGGTGTCTTTTCAGTAATAGATTTCATTGACATGCTTGTACACTTGATTGTCGTCATAAAAATCAGTTTCCTCTAGAACTCATTGTAGTTACAAACACCACAGAAATAATGCTATTAAGAATACTATCCTCCTTCGTTGAGATCGTCAACATCCCCAAGCCCGGTAAGACCTCCACTTTCCCCAAAATTTTGGACCTATCAACCTTCTCTGTAACTTGCCGCAAATATTCACCCCGCCATCCTGACCCGACTAACAGAACCCAGCGACGATTTAGGCATCATCTAGGACGAGCAGTTCGGATTTCAAGCCAGACTGCCCACCGAAAACCAACTACTCCGCTTCTTGAATATATTAGAAACGGACTCGAAAGGCGAGATTCCGTAGAAGACATTTTCTTCGATAAGTGCTTTTGACACAGTCTGCTACGACAGACTGATCTACAAGATGATCGTTACTGATATAAACCCCTCAATGTTTAGAGTTGTTAGGTGGTACTTGGCCGACAGATCCATCTGCACCAAATACAAATCCATGAAATCGAGTAGTACCCGTGGAATCCGGTCTGGCGTCTCGTAGGAATCACTCTCAGAGCCTCTCCTTTTCATAGTTTACATCTCATATCTCCTCGAGAGCCCGCTATCTAGGCGGTCTATGCAGATGACACATCTTCCCAGCCTATAGAAGCGAAAAGCTTCTCTGTAGGCGCCTCCAAAAGGGCTACTGATAGTTTCCTAAAGT
>JAYRCI010000211.1:0-23000 GCA_038088585.1 Chrysina gloriosa | reverse complement strand
TACTAAGGGAATATGGGAAGCAGTGGGGCGGGAATGCTAAGGGTAACTTAGATTAAGTAACAGGTTTTGAACTTTCACTCCAAAGAGCATCTTTGTTTCTGTGTTTAGCTTCTTTACGAGTGACAAAAAGTAGTTGAAGAAATCGATGGCCTCATTATTTGGGTCATATGAAGACCGTTCTCGTTCCATTTTAATGTTTTCTCCTTCTACTTCTAACACAGAATGACCCAAGGCAACCTGCGGAATCACTTTTTCCTGTAGCAACTACTTGTAGTCTCCGTCGATGATGTAGCAGACGTGGCAGCTGCTGAAGATGGAGGAAGCACCTCTTTATCTCGTATTCTGTGCACAAGCTACAATCTTCTGAAACCTCCGAGTTAGTATGAGTGTCTCGAGGAACAAACTCGTCTCTTAAATATAATATTGTCTCAAAATATAGCCGTGTGGCCATGGCAGCAACACCAGATCTACTCTCGACAAGTTCTCTAGACGCCCGAACCGATATGTACCACATAATTACCGGTCCGATTATGTCAATTCGCAAAATAACTGCGAAATACGAACTAGCTAAAAATAGCTAAAAATCGCTAAAATCACACACCCGTTCTCGCTAATCTGGGACTTAAGACATTCAATTCTACATCAATCGATGCGTCTTGACGAGACGAATTCAACGACGAGGACTTCTTTTTACTTTACTCCAACGGCTGACGAGAAAATCGCGAAAAAAAACGCAAAAAAAATCCCTAAATTTCACCCTAGAAACGGACTCTTTTCAAACTATGACATTTTCTCTTATACCATTCGAAAAAGCTCGCTCTGATTCAGAACCACCCCCGGATCAGCTTTCTATCGTTAATAGTTTAGGCGCTACGAGCGTTTGAAGTTCCCTTAGTTTCGCCCTATACTCACCCTTATATTCGGTCTACTTTACCCGTTTTATTTGAACTTCGCATGGCGTTATCTCGAAACCTATGCGTTCCACGTCCGAACCGATATGTTCTACGTAATTACCGATCCCAATATGTATATTCTGATGCGAAATAACTTCGAATTTCGGATTTTTTCGTCACATGACCAATATTCCGTTAAAAATCGAGATTTTCGTTAAGCGCCAAATTTCAAATCGCTCTCATTACTTTATTTATTGTTCGATCCCGATCGAATAGACCTTTCTATATGCAGACTTCGCCTAGGAATCGAATGGAATAACAACGAATGAGCTATCTATAATAGTGTTTGCGCTAGAATGAAATTATGGTAATTTTGGGTAGCAAATTTTTTCAAACTTTAAGCTACCATATCTCCCGAAGGATAAGACTTAGGGACCTGGGGTTTGTTTCATTTTAATAACCTCCTCGAGTACTATAAACCCACCGAGTTTGAACTCGCTAGTGCTATCGAAAGTATGCTATCTCGGAAAACTGACAAAATTTCTATGCTATGTAGAAATTAATTATGACAAAAAAATTTTTTGCGTCAAATCGCGTTCAAAATATGCCTATCCGACTAATTTTGACCCGTAGATTCCAAATCTTCCATCCCCGACGCTGTATCTCTTACCGTTCTCGAGCCAAAGAAAACTTCGCCCGATTGCGTTCGAAATAGGCCTATCGGATAGGTCTCGACGAGTAGATTCCAAATATGGCATTATAAACGCTGTAGCTCCAACCGTTAGGGAGATATGGGCGATTTAAGTTTCCTTCGTCCTATCGCGTCCATTCATATACCAATCGACGCGTCTTGACGCGCTGATTTCAACGGTATATAATTTGTTTGGATTATTTCAAACGGTTGCCGAGAAAGTGCAAAAACCGCAAAAAATAGCTAAAATCGCATACCCCTTTTTCACTAATACGGGACTAAGGACGTTCAATCCTACATCAATCGATGCGTCTTGACGAGGCGAATTCAACGGCGTGCGATTTTTTTACTTTACTCCGACGGTTGCCGAGAAAATCGCAAAAACTGCAAAAAATCGCAAAAAATCACTAAATTTCACCCTAACAGTAGATTTTTTTCTAGTTACGACATTCTCTCTTACACCATTCGAAAGAGCGCATTTTTCTGCTTCAGAATGATCTAAGGATCGTCTTTCTATCATTAATAGTTTAGGCGCTACGAGCGCTTGAAGTATGCCCGGTTTCGCCCTATATTCACCCTTATATTATAGGCCTTTTCCCCTAACTTCGTAAGGCGTTTTCTCGAAATCTATGCGTTCCACGTCCGGACCGATATATTCTACGTAATTAGCGGCCCGAATATGTATATTCTAGGCCAAAATAACCGCGAAATTCGAACATGAATTTTTCGTCAAATATTCGAAAATTGCCTTATATATACCCCTATTTTAGGCCGTTTTGACCCTAACTTCGTAAGGCGTTTTCTCGAAATCTATGCGTTCCACGTCCGAACCGATATATTCTACGTAATTAGCGGCCCGAATATGTATATTCTAGGCCAAAATAACCGCGAAATTCGAACATGAATTTTTCGTCAAATATTCGAAAATTGCCTTATATACACCCTTATTCTAGCCCCTTTTCCCTAACTTCGAATGGCGTTTTCTCAAAAACTATGCGTTCTACGTTGGAACCGATATGTTTTACGTAATTACCGGCCCAAATATGTATATTTTGACGCAAAATAATTTCGAAATTTGAACATGACTTTTTCGTCAAATGACCAATATATCGTTAAAAATCGTTAAGAAACGCGATTTGCAATTTTGGCCAAATTTCAAATCGCTCTCACCACTTTATTTATTGCTCGATCCCGATCGAATAGACCTTTCTATATGCAGATTTTGCCTAGGAAACGAATGGAACAAGAACGAACGACCTATCTCTAATAGTTTTCGCGCTAGGACGAAATTATGGTAATTTTTTATAACAAAATTTTTCAAACTTTAAACTACCATATCTCCGAAACGGTAAGACTTAGGGACCTGCGGTTTGCTTTATTTTAATCAGCTCCCCGAGTACTATAAACCCACCGAGTTTGAACTCGCTAGTGCTATCGAAAGTATGCTATCTCGAAAAACTGACAAAATTTCTATGCTTTGAGGTAGAAATTCGTTTGGACAAAAAATTTTTTGCGTCCAATCGCGTTCAAAATATGCCTATCCGACTAATTTTGACCCGTAGATTCCAAATCTTCCACCCCCGACGCTGTATCTCTTACCGTTCTCGAGCCAAAGAAAACTTCGCCCGATTGCGTTCGAAATAGGCCTATCGGATAGGTCTCGACGAGTAGATTCCAAATATGGCATTATAAACGCTGTAGCTCCAACCGTTAGGGAGATATGGGCGATTTAAGTTTCCTTCGTCCTATCGCGTCCATTCATATACCAATCGACGCGTCTTGACGCGCTGATTTCAACGGTATATAATTTGTTTGGATTATTTCAAACGGTTGCCGAGAAAGTGCAAAAACCGCAAAAAATAGCTAAAATCGCATACCCCTTTTTCACTAATACGGGACTAAGGACGTTCAATCCTACATCAATCGATGCGTCTTGACGAGGCGAATTCAACGGCGTGCGATTTTTTACTTTACTCCGACGGTTGCCGAGAAAATCGCAAAAACTGCAAAAAATCGCAAAAAATCACTAAATTTCACCCTAACAGTAGATTTTTTTCTAGTTACGACATTCTCTCTTACACCATTCGAAAGAGCGCATTTTTCTGCTTCAGAATGATCTAAGGATCGTCTTTCTATCATTAATAGTTTAGGCGCTACGAGCGCTTGAAGTATGCCCGGTTTCGCCCTATATTCACCCTTATATTATAGGCCTTTTCCCTAACTTCGTAAGGCGTTTTCTCGAAATCTATGCGTTCCACGTCCGGACCGATATATTCTACGTAATTAGCGGCCCGAATATGTATATTCTAGGCCAAAATAACCGCGAAATTCGAACATGAATTTTTCGTCAAATATTCGAAAATTGCCTTATATACACCCTTATTCTAGCCCCTTTTCCCTAACTTCGAATGGCGTTTTCTCAAAAACTATGCGTTCTACGTTGGAACCGATATGTTTTACGTAATTACCGGCCCAAATATGTATATTTTGACGCAAAATAATTTCGAAATTTGAACATGACTTTTTCGTCAAATGACCAATATATCGTTAAAAATCGTTAAGAAACGCGATTTGCAATTTTGGCCAAATTTCAAATCGCTCTCACCACTTTATTTATTGCTCGATCCCGATCGAATAGACCTTTCTATATGCAGATTTTGCCTAGGAAACGAATGGAACAAGAACGAACGACCTATCTCTAATAGTTTTCGCGCTAGGACGAAATTATGGTAATTTTTTATAACAAAATTTTTCAAACTTTAAACTACCATATCTCCGAAACGGTAAGACTTAGGGACCTGCGGTTTGCTTTATTTTAATCAGCTCCCCGAGTACTATAAACCCACCGAGTTTGAACTCGCTAGTGCTATCGAAAGTATGCTATCTCGAAAAACTGACAAAATTTCTATGCTTTGAGGTAGAAATTCGTTTGGACAAAAAATTTTTGCGTCCAATCGCGTTCAAAATATGCCTATCCGACTAATTTTGACCCGTAGATTCCAAATCTTCCACCCCCGACGCTGTATCTCTTACCGTTCTCGAGCCAAAGAAAACTTCGCCCGATTGCGTTCGAAATAGGCCTATCGGATAGGTCTCGACGAGTAGATTCCAAATATGGCATTATAAACGCTGTAGCTCCAACCGTTAGGGAGATATGGGCGATTTAAGTTTCCTTCGTCCTATCGCGTCCATTCATATACCAATCGACGCGTCTTGACGCGCTGATTTCAACGGTATATAATTTGTTTGGATTATTTCAAACGGTTGCCGAGAAAGTGCAAAAACCGCAAAAAATAGCTAAAATCGCATACCCCTTTTTCACTAATACGGGACTAAGGACGTTCAATCCTACATCAATCGATGCGTCTTGACGAGGCGAATTCAACGGCGTGCGATTTTTTTACTTTACTCCGACGGTTGCCGAGAAAATCGCAAAAACTGCAAAAAAATCGCAAAAATCACTAAATTTCACCCTAACAGTAGATTTTTTCTAGTTACGACATTCTCTCTTACACCATTCGAAAGAGCGCATTTTTCTGCTTCAGAATGATCTAAGGATCGTCTTTCTATCATTAATAGTTTAGGCGCTACGAGCGCTTGAAGTATGCCCGGTTTCGCCCTATATTCACCCTTATATTATAGGCCTTTTCCCTAACTTCGTAAGGCGTTTTCTCGAAATCTATGCGTTCCACGTCCGGACCGATATATTCTACGTAATTAGCGGCCCGAATATGTATATTCTAGGCCAAAATAACCGCGAAATTCGAACATGAATTTTTCGTCAAATATTCGAAAATTGCCTTATATATACCCCTATTTTAGGCCGTTTTGACCCTAACTTCGTAAGGCGTTTTCTCGAAATCTATGCGTTCCACGTCCGAACCGATATATTCTACGTAATTAGCGGCCCGAATATGTATATTCTAGGCCAAAATAACCGCGAAATTCGAACATGAATTTTTCGTCAAATATTCGAAAATTGCCTTATATACACCCTTATTCTAGCCCCTTTTCCCCTAACTTCGAATGGCGTTTTCTCAAAAACTATGCGTTCTACGTTGGAACCGATATGTTTTACGTAATTACCGGCCCAAATATGTATATTTTGACGCAAAATAATTTCGAAATTTGAACATGACTTTTTCGTCAAATGACCAATATATCGTTAAAAATCGTTAAGAAACGCGATTTGCAATTTTGGCCAAATTTCAAATCGCTCTCACCACTTTATTTATTGCTCGATCCCGATCGAATAGACCTTTCTATATGCAGATTTTGCCTAGGAAACGAATGGAACAAGAACGAACGACCTATCTCTAATAGTTTTCGCGCTAGGACGAAATTATGGTAATTTTTTATAACAAAATTTTTCAAACTTTAAACTACCATATCTCCGAAACGGTAAGACTTAGGGACCTGCGGTTTGCTTTATTTTAATCAGCTCCCCGAGTACTATAAACCCACCGAGTTTGAACTCGCTAGTGCTATCGAAAGTATGCTATCTCGAAAAACTGACAAAATTTCTATGCTTTGAGGTAGAAATTCGTTTGGACAAAAAAATTTTTTGCGTCCAATCGCGTTCAAAATATGCCTATCCGACTAATTTTGACCCGTAGATTCCAAATCTTCCACCCCCGACGCTGTATCTCTTACCGTTCTCGAGCCAAAGAAAACTTCGCCCGATTGCGTTCGAAATAGGCCTATCGGATAGGTCTCGACGAGTAGATTCCAAATATGGCATTATAAACGCTGTAGCTCCAACCGTTAGGGAGATATGGGCGATTTAAGTTTCCTTCGTCCTATCGCGTCCATTCATATACCAATCGACGCGTCTTGACGCGCTGATTTCAACGGTATATAATTTGTTTGGATTATTTCAAACGGTTGCCGAGAAAGTGCAAAAACCGCAAAAATAGCTAAAATCGCATACCCCTTTTTCACTAATACGGGACTAAGGACGTTCAATCCTACATCAATCGATGCGTCTTGACGAGGCGAATTCAACGGCGTGCGATTTTTTTACTTTACTCCGACGGTTGCCGAGAAAATCGCAAAAACTGCAAAAAATCGCAAAAATCACTAAATTTCACCCTAACAGTAGATTTTTTTCTAGTTACGACATTCTCTCTTACACCATTCGAAAGAGCGCATTTTTCTGCTTCAGAATGATCTAAGGATCGTCTTTCTATCATTAATAGTTTAGGCGCTACGAGCGCTTGAAGTATGCCCGGTTTCGCCCTATATTCACCCTTATATTATAGGCCTTTTCCCCTAACTTCGTAAGGCGTTTTCTCGAAATCTATGCGTTCCACGTCCGGACCGATATATTCTACGTAATTAGCGGCCCGAATATGTATATTCTAGGCCAAAATAACCGCGAAATTCGAACATGAATTTTTCGTCAAATATTCGAAAATTGCCTTATATATACCCCTATTTTAGGCCGTTTTGACCCTAACTTCGTAAGGCGTTTTCTCGAAATCTATGCGTTCCACGTCCGAACCGATATATTCTACGTAATTAGCGGCCCGAATATGTATATTCTAGGCCAAAATAACCGCGAAATTCGAACATGAATTTTTCGTCAAATATTCGAAAATTGCCTTATATACACCCTTATTCTAGCCCCTTTTCCCCTAACTTCGAATGGCGTTTTCTCAAAAACTATGCGTTCTACGTTGGAACCGATATGTTTTACGTAATTACCGGCCCAAATATGTATATTTTGACGCAAAATAATTTCGAAATTTGAACATGACTTTTTCGTCAAATGACCAATATATCGTTAAAAATCGTTAAGAAACGCGATTTGCAATTTTGGCCAAATTTCAAATCGCTCTCACCACTTTATTTATTGCTCGATCCCGATCGAATAGACCTTTCTATATGCAGATTTTGCCTAGGAAACGAATGGAACAAGAACGAACGACCTATCTCTAATAGTTTTCGCGCTAGGACGAAATTATGGTAATTTTTTATAACAAAATTTTTCAAACTTTAAACTACCATATCTCCGAAACGGTAAGACTTAGGGACCTGCGGTTTGCTTTATTTTAATCAGCTCCCCGAGTACTATAAACCCACCGAGTTTGAACTCGCTAGTGCTATCGAAAGTATGCTATCTCGAAAAACTGACAAAATTTCTATGCTTTGAGGTAGAAATTCGTTTGGACAAAAAAATTTTTGCGTCCAATCGCGTTCAAAATATGCCTATCCGACTAATTTTGACCCGTAGATTCCAAATCTTCCACCCCCGACGCTGTATCTCTTACCGTTCTCGAGCCAAAGAAAACTTCGCCCGATTGCGTTCGAAATAGGCCTATCGGATAGGTCTCGACGAGTAGATTCCAAATATGGCATTATAAACGCTGTAGCTCCAACCGTTAGGGAGATATGGGCGATTTAAGTTTCCTTCGTCCTATCGCGTCCATTCATATACCAATCGACGCGTCTTGACGCGCTGATTTCAACGGTATATAATTTGTTTGGATTATTTCAAACGGTTGCCGAGAAAGTGCAAAAACCGCAAAAAATAGCTAAAATCGCATACCCCTTTTTCACTAATACGGGACTAAGGACGTTCAATCCTACATCAATCGATGCGTCTTGACGAGGCGAATTCAACGGCGTGCGATTTTTTTACTTTACTCCGACGGTTGCCGAGAAAATCGCAAAAACTGCAAAAAAATCGCAAAAAATCACTAAATTTCACCCTAACAGTAGATTTTTTTCTAGTTACGACATTCTCTCTTACACCATTCGAAAGAGCGCATTTTTCTGCTTCAGAATGATCTAAGGATCGTCTTTCTATCATTAATAGTTTAGGCGCTACGAGCGCTTGAAGTATGCCCGGTTTCGCCCTATATTCACCCTTATATTATAGGCCTTTTCCCTAACTTCGTAAGGCGTTTTCTCGAAATCTATGCGTTCCACGTCCGGACCGATATATTCTACGTAATTAGCGGCCCGAATATGTATATTCTAGGCCAAAATAACCGCGAAATTCGAACATGAATTTTTCGTCAAATATTCGAAAATTGCCTTATATACACCCTTATTCTAGCCCCTTTTCCCCTAACTTCGAATGGCGTTTTCTCAAAAACTATGCGTTCTACGTTGGAACCGATATGTTTTACGTAATTACCGGCCCAAATATGTATATTTTGACGCAAAATAATTTCGAAATTTGAACATGACTTTTTCGTCAAATGACCAATATATCGTTAAAAATCGTTAAGAAACGCGATTTGCAATTTTGGCCAAATTTCAAATCGCTCTCACCACTTTATTTATTGCTCGATCCCGATCGAATAGACCTTTCTATATGCAGATTTTGCCTAGGAAACGAATGGAACAAGAACGAACGACCTATCTCTAATAGTTTTCGCGCTAGGACGAAATTATGGTAATTTTTTATAACAAAATTTTTCAAACTTTAAACTACCATATCTCCGAAACGGTAAGACTTAGGGACCTGCGGTTTGCTTTATTTTAATCAGCTCCCCGAGTACTATAAACCCACCGAGTTTGAACTCGCTAGTGCTATCGAAAGTATGCTATCTCGAAAAACTGACAAAATTTCTATGCTTTGAGGTAGAAATTCGTTTGGACAAAAAATTTTTGCGTCCAATCGCGTTCAAAATATGCCTATCCGACTAATTTTGACCCGTAGATTCCAAATCTTCCACCCCCGACGCTGTATCTCTTACCGTTCTCGAGCCAAAGAAAACTTCGCCCGATTGCGTTCGAAATAGGCCTATCGGATAGGTCTCGACGAGTAGATTCCAAATATGGCATTATAAACGCTGTAGCTCCAACCGTTAGGGAGATATGGGCGATTTAAGTTTCCTTCGTCCTATCGCGTCCATTCATATACCAATCGACGCGTCTTGACGCGCTGATTTCAACGGTATATAATTTGTTTGGATTATTTCAAACGGTTGCCGAGAAAGTGCAAAAACCGCAAAAAATAGCTAAAATCGCATACCCCTTTTTCACTAATACGGGACTAAGGACGTTCAATCCTACATCAATCGATGCGTCTTGACGAGGCGAATTCAACGGCGTGCGATTTTTTTACTTTACTCCGACGGTTGCCGAGAAAATCGCAAAAACTGCAAAAAATCGCAAAAATCACTAAATTTCACCCTAACAGTAGATTTTTTTCTAGTTACGACATTCTCTCTTACACCATTCGAAAGAGCGCATTTTTCTGCTTCAGAATGATCTAAGGATCGTCTTTCTATCATTAATAGTTTAGGCGCTACGAGCGCTTGAAGTATGCCCGGTTTCGCCCTATATTCACCCTTATATTATAGGCCTTTTCCCCTAACTTCGTAAGGCGTTTTCTCGAAATCTATGCGTTCCACGTCCGGACCGATATATTCTACGTAATTAGCGGCCCGAATATGTATATTCTAGGCCAAAATAACCGCGAAATTCGAACATGAATTTTTCGTCAAATATTCGAAAATTGCCTTATATATACCCCTATTTTAGGCCGTTTTGACCCTAACTTCGTAAGGCGTTTTCTCGAAATCTATGCGTTCCACGTCCGAACCGATATATTCTACGTAATTAGCGGCCCGAATATGTATATTCTAGGCCAAAATAACCGCGAAATTCGAACATGAATTTTTCGTCAAATATTCGAAAATTGCCTTATATACACCCTTATTCTAGCCCCTTTTCCCCTAACTTCGAATGGCGTTTTCTCAAAAACTATGCGTTCTACGTTGGAACCGATATGTTTTACGTAATTACCGGCCCAAATATGTATATTTTGACGCAAAATAATTTCGAAATTTGAACATGACTTTTTCGTCAAATGACCAATATATCGTTAAAAATCGTTAAGAAACGCGATTTGCAATTTTGGCCAAATTTCAAATCGCTCTCACCACTTTATTTATTGCTCGATCCCGATCGAATAGACCTTTCTATATGCAGATTTTGCCTAGGAAACGAATGGAACAAGAACGAACGACCTATCTCTAATAGTTTTCGCGCTAGGACGAAATTATGGTAATTTTTTATAACAAAATTTTTCAAACTTTAAACTACCATATCTCCGAAACGGTAAGACTTAGGGACCTGCGGTTTGCTTTATTTTAATCAGCTCCCCGAGTACTATAAACCCACCGAGTTTGAACTCGCTAGTGCTATCGAAAGTATGCTATCTCGAAAAACTGACAAAATTTCTATGCTTTGAGGTAGAAATTCGTTTGGACAAAAAAATTTTTTGCGTCCAATCGCGTTCAAAATATGCCTATCCGACTAATTTTGACCCGTAGATTCCAAATCTTCCACCCCCGACGCTGTATCTCTTACCGTTCTCGAGCCAAAGAAAACTTCGCCCGATTGCGTTCGAAATAGGCCTATCGGATAGGTCTCGACGAGTAGATTCCAAATATGGCATTATAAACGCTGTAGCTCCAACCGTTAGGGAGATATGGGCGATTTAAGTTTCCTTCGTCCTATCGCGTCCATTCATATACCAATCGACGCGTCTTGACGCGCTGATTTCAACGGTATATAATTTGTTTGGATTATTTCAAACGGTTGCCGAGAAAGTGCAAAAACCGCAAAAAATAGCTAAAATCGCATACCCCTTTTTCACTAATACGGGACTAAGGACGTTCAATCCTACATCAATCGATGCGTCTTGACGAGGCGAATTCAACGGCGTGCGATTTTTTTACTTTACTCCGACGGTTGCCGAGAAAATCGCAAAAACTGCAAAAAAATCGCAAAAATCACTAAATTTCACCCTAACAGTAGATTTTTTCTAGTTACGACATTCTCTCTTACACCATTCGAAAGAGCGCATTTTTCTGCTTCAGAATGATCTAAGGATCGTCTTTCTATCATTAATAGTTTAGGCGCTACGAGCGCTTGAAGTATGCCCGGTTTCGCCCTATATTCACCCTTATATTATAGGCCTTTTCCCCTAACTTCGTAAGGCGTTTTCTCGAAATCTATGCGTTCCACGTCCGGACCGATATATTCTACGTAATTAGCGGCCCGAATATGTATATTCTAGGCCAAAATAACCGCGAAATTCGAACATGAATTTTTCGTCAAATATTCGAAAATTGCCTTATATATACCCCTATTTTAGGCCGTTTTGACCCTAACTTCGTAAGGCGTTTTCTCGAAATCTATGCGTTCCACGTCCGAACCGATATATTCTACGTAATTAGCGGCCCGAATATGTATATTCTAGGCCAAAATAACCGCGAAATTCGAACATGAATTTTTCGTCAAATATTCGAAAATTGCCTTATATACACCCTTATTCTAGCCCCTTTTCCCCTAACTTCGAATGGCGTTTTCTCAAAAACTATGCGTTCTACGTTGGAACCGATATGTTTTACGTAATTACCGGCCCAAATATGTATATTTTGACGCAAAATAATTTCGAAATTTGAACATGACTTTTTCGTCAAATGACCAATATATCGTTAAAAATCGTTAAGAAACGCGATTTGCAATTTTGGCCAAATTTCAAATCGCTCTCACCACTTTATTTATTGCTCGATCCCGATCGAATAGACCTTTCTATATGCAGATTTTGCCTAGGAAACGAATGGAACAAGAACGAACGACCTATCTCTAATAGTTTTCGCGCTAGGACGAAATTATGGTAATTTTTTATAACAAAATTTTTCAAACTTTAAACTACCATATCTCCGAAACGGTAAGACTTAGGGACCTGCGGTTTGCTTTATTTTAATCAGCTCCCCGAGTACTATAAACCCACCGAGTTTGAACTCGCTAGTGCTATCGAAAGTATGCTATCTCGAAAAACTGACAAAATTTCTATGCTTTGAGGTAGAAATTCGTTTGGACAAAAATTTTTTGCGTCCAATCGCGTTCAAAATATGCCTATCCGACTAATTTTGACCCGTAGATTCCAAATCTTCCACCCCCGACGCTGTATCTCTTACCGTTCTCGAGCCAAAGAAAACTTCGCCCGATTGCGTTCGAAATAGGCCTATCGGATAGGTCTCGACGAGTAGATTCCAAATATGGCATTATAAACGCTGTAGCTCCAACCGTTAGGGAGATATGGGCGATTTAAGTTTCCTTCGTCCTATCGCGTCCATTCATATACCAATCGACGCGTCTTGACGCGCTGATTTCAACGGTATATAATTTGTTTGGATTATTTCAAACGGTTGCCGAGAAAGTGCAAAAACCGCAAAAAATAGCTAAAATCGCATACCCCTTTTTCACTAATACGGGACTAAGGACGTTCAATCCTACATCAATCGATGCGTCTTGACGAGGCGAATTCAACGGCGTGCGATTTTTTTACTTTACTCCGACGGTTGCCGAGAAAATCGCAAAAACTGCAAAAAATCGCAAAAATCACTAAATTTCACCCTAACAGTAGATTTTTTCTAGTTACGACATTCTCTCTTACACCATTCGAAAGAGCGCATTTTTCTGCTTCAGAATGATCTAAGGATCGTCTTTCTATCATTAATAGTTTAGGCGCTACGAGCGCTTGAAGTATGCCCGGTTTCGCCCTATATTCACCCTTATATTATAGGCCTTTTCCCCTAACTTCGTAAGGCGTTTTCTCGAAATCTATGCGTTCCACGTCCGGACCGATATATTCTACGTAATTAGCGGCCCGAATATGTATATTCTAGGCCAAAATAACCGCGAAATTCGAACATGAATTTTTCGTCAAATATTCGAAAATTGCCTTATATATACCCCTATTTTAGGCCGTTTTGACCCTAACTTCGTAAGGCGTTTTCTCGAAATCTATGCGTTCCACGTCCGAACCGATAT
Organism: Chrysina gloriosa; assembly: GCA_038088585.1. Taxonomy (NCBI): domain Eukaryota; kingdom Metazoa; phylum Arthropoda; class Insecta; order Coleoptera; family Scarabaeidae; genus Chrysina; species Chrysina gloriosa. The sequence continues at coordinate 9,611 of JAYRCI010000211.1, read as the reverse complement.
ATTCTACGTAATTAGCGGCCCGAATATGTATATTCTAGGCCAAAATAACCGCGAAATTCGAACATGAATTTTTCGTCAAATATTCGAAAATTGCCTTATATACACCCTTATTCTAGCCCCTTTTCCCCTAACTTCGAATGGCGTTTTCTCAAAAACTATGCGTTCTACGTTGGAACCGATATGTTTTACGTAATTACCGGCCCAAATATGTATATTTTGACGCAAAATAATTTCGAAATTTGAACATGACTTTTTCGTCAAATGACCAATATATCGTTAAAAATCGTTAAGAAACGCGATTTGCAATTTTGGCCAAATTTCAAATCGCTCTCACCACTTTATTTATTGCTCGATCCCGATCGAATAGACCTTTCTATATGCAGATTTTGCCTAGGAAACGAATGGAACAAGAACGAACGACCTATCTCTAATAGTTTTCGCGCTAGGACGAAATTATGGTAATTTTTTATAACAAAATTTTTCAAACTTTAAACTACCATATCTCCGAAACGGTAAGACTTAGGGACCTGCGGTTTGCTTTATTTTAATCAGCTCCCCGAGTACTATAAACCCACCGAGTTTGAACTCGCTAGTGCTATCGAAAGTATGCTATCTCGAAAAACTGACAAAATTTCTATGCTTTGAGGTAGAAATTCGTTTGGACAAAAAAATTTTTGCGTCCAATCGCGTTCAAAATATGCCTATCCGACTAATTTTGACCCGTAGATTCCAAATCTTCCACCCCCGACGCTGTATCTCTTACCGTTCTCGAGCCAAAGAAAACTTCGCCCGATTGCGTTCGAAATAGGCCTATCGGATAGGTCTCGACGAGTAGATTCCAAATATGGCATTATAAACGCTGTAGCTCCAACCGTTAGGGAGATATGGGCGATTTAAGTTTCCTTCGTCCTATCGCGTCCATTCATATACCAATCGACGCGTCTTGACGCGCTGATTTCAACGGTATATAATTTGTTTGGATTATTTCAAACGGTTGCCGAGAAAGTGCAAAAAACCGCAAAAAATAGCTAAAATCGCATACCCCTTTTTCACTAATACGGGACTAAGGACGTTCAATCCTACATCAATCGATGCGTCTTGACGAGGCGAATTCAACGGCGTGCGATTTTTTTACTTTACTCCGACGGTTGCCGAGAAAATCGCAAAAAACTGCAAAAAAATCGCAAAAAATCACTAAATTTCACCCTAACAGTAGATTTTTTTCTAGTTACGACATTCTCTCTTACACCATTCGAAAGAGCGCATTTTTCTGCTTCAGAATGATCTAAGGATCGTCTTTCTATCATTAATAGTTTAGGCGCTACGAGCGCTTGAAGTATGCCCGGTTTCGCCCTATATTCACCCTTATATTATAGGCCTTTTCCCCTAACTTCGTAAGGCGTTTTCTCGAAATCTATGCGTTCCACGTCCGGACCGATATATTCTACGTAATTAGCGGCCCGAATATGTATATTCTAGGCCAAAATAACCGCGAAATTCGAACATGAATTTTTCGTCAAATATTCGAAAATTGCCTTATATATACCCCTATTTTAGGCCGTTTTGACCCTAACTTCGTAAGGCGTTTTCTCGAAATCTATGCGTTCCACGTCCGAACCGATATATTCTACGTAATTAGCGGCCCGAATATGTATATTCTAGGCCAAAATAACCGCGAAATTCGAACATGAATTTTTCGTCAAATATTCGAAAATTGCCTTATATACACCCTTATTCTAGCCCCTTTTCCCCTAACTTCGAATGGCGTTTTCTCAAAAACTATGCGTTCTACGTTGGAACCGATATGTTTTACGTAATTACCGGCCCAAATATGTATATTTTGACGCAAAATAATTTCGAAATTTGAACATGACTTTTTCGTCAAATGACCAATATATCGTTAAAAATCGTTAAGAAACGCGATTTGCAATTTTGGCCAAATTTCAAATCGCTCTCACCACTTTATTTATTGCTCGATCCCGATCGAATAGACCTTTCTATATGCAGATTTTGCCTAGGAAACGAATGGAACAAGAACGAACGACCTATCTCTAATAGTTTTCGCGCTAGGACGAAATTATGGTAATTTTTTATAACAAAATTTTTCAAACTTTAAACTACCATATCTCCGAAACGGTAAGACTTAGGGACCTGCGGTTTGCTTTATTTTAATCAGCTCCCCGAGTACTATAAACCCACCGAGTTTGAACTCGCTAGTGCTATCGAAAGTATGCTATCTCGAAAAACTGACAAAATTTCTATGCTTTGAGGTAGAAATTCGTTTGGACAAAAAATTTTTGCGTCCAATCGCGTTCAAAATATGCCTATCCGACTAATTTTGACCCGTAGATTCCAAATCTTCCACCCCCGACGCTGTATCTCTTACCGTTCTCGAGCCAAAGAAAACTTCGCCCGATTGCGTTCGAAATAGGCCTATCGGATAGGTCTCGACGAGTAGATTCCAAATATGGCATTATAAACGCTGTAGCTCCAACCGTTAGGGAGATATGGGCGATTTAAGTTTCCTTCGTCCTATCGCGTCCATTCATATACCAATCGACGCGTCTTGACGCGCTGATTTCAACGGTATATAATTTGTTTGGATTATTTCAAACGGTTGCCGAGAAAGTGCAAAAAACCGCAAAAAATAGCTAAAATCGCATACCCCTTTTTCACTAATACGGGACTAAGGACGTTCAATCCTACATCAATCGATGCGTCTTGACGAGGCGAATTCAACGGCGTGCGATTTTTTACTTTACTCCGACGGTTGCCGAGAAAATCGCAAAAAACTGCAAAAAAATCGCAAAAAATCACTAAATTTCACCCTAACAGTAGATTTTTTCTAGTTACGACATTCTCTCTTACACCATTCGAAAGAGCGCATTTTTCTGCTTCAGAATGATCTAAGGATCGTCTTTCTATCATTAATAGTTTAGGCGCTACGAGCGCTTGAAGTATGCCCGGTTTCGCCCTATATTCACCCTTATATTATAGGCCTTTTCCCCTAACTTCGTAAGGCGTTTTCTCGAAATCTATGCGTTCCACGTCCGGACCGATATATTCTACGTAATTAGCGGCCCGAATATGTATATTCTAGGCCAAAATAACCGCGAAATTCGAACATGAATTTTTCGTCAAATATTCGAAAATTGCCTTATATATACCCCTATTTTAGGCCGTTTTGACCCTAACTTCGTAAGGCGTTTTCTCGAAATCTATGCGTTCCACGTCCGAACCGATATATTCTACGTAATTAGCGGCCCGAATATGTATATTCTAGGCCAAAATAACCGCGAAATTCGAACATGAATTTTTCGTCAAATATTCGAAAATTGCCTTATATACACCCTTATTCTAGCCCCTTTTCCCCTAACTTCGAATGGCGTTTTCTCAAAAACTATGCGTTCTACGTTGGAACCGATATGTTTTACGTAATTACCGGCCCAAATATGTATATTTTGACGCAAAATAATTTCGAAATTTGAACATGACTTTTTCGTCAAATGACCAATATATCGTTAAAAATCGTTAAGAAACGCGATTTGCAATTTTGGCCAAATTTCAAATCGCTCTCACCACTTTATTTATTGCTCGATCCCGATCGAATAGACCTTTCTATATGCAGATTTTGCCTAGGAAACGAATGGAACAAGAACGAACGACCTATCTCTAATAGTTTTCGCGCTAGGACGAAATTATGGTAATTTTTATAACAAAATTTTTCAAACTTTAAACTACCATATCTCCGAAACGGTAAGACTTAGGGACCTGCGGTTTGCTTTATTTTAATCAGCTCCCCGAGTACTATAAACCCACCGAGTTTGAACTCGCTAGTGCTATCGAAAGTATGCTATCTCGAAAAACTGACAAAATTTCTATGCTTTGAGGTAGAAATTCGTTTGGACAAAAAAATTTTTGCGTCCAATCGCGTTCAAAATATGCCTATCCGACTAATTTTGACCCGTAGATTCCAAATCTTCCACCCCCGACGCTGTATCTCTTACCGTTCTCGAGCCAAAGAAAACTTCGCCCGATTGCGTTCGAAATAGGCCTATCGGATAGGTCTCGACGAGTAGATTCCAAATATGGCATTATAAACGCTGTAGCTCCAACCGTTAGGGAGATATGGGCGATTTAAGTTTCCTTCGTCCTATCGCGTCCATTCATATACCAATCGACGCGTCTTGACGCGCTGATTTCAACGGTATATAATTTGTTTGGATTATTTCAAACGGTTGCCGAGAAAGTGCAAAAAACCGCAAAAAATAGCTAAAATCGCATACCCCTTTTTCACTAATACGGGACTAAGGACGTTCAATCCTACATCAATCGATGCGTCTTGACGAGGCGAATTCAACGGCGTGCGATTTTTTACTTTACTCCGACGGTTGCCGAGAAAATCGCAAAAAACTGCAAAAAAATCGCAAAAAATCACTAAATTTCACCCTAACAGTAGATTTTTTCTAGTTACGACATTCTCTCTTACACCATTCGAAAGAGCGCATTTTTCTGCTTCAGAATGATCTAAGGATCGTCTTTCTATCATTAATAGTTTAGGCGCTACGAGCGCTTGAAGTATGCCCGGTTTCGCCCTATATTCACCCTTATATTATAGGCCTTTTCCCCTAACTTCGTAAGGCGTTTTCTCGAAATCTATGCGTTCCACGTCCGGACCGATATATTCTACGTAATTAGCGGCCCGAATATGTATATTCTAGGCCAAAATAACCGCGAAATTCGAACATGAATTTTTCGTCAAATATTCGAAAATTGCCTTATATATACCCCTATTTTAGGCCGTTTTGACCCTAACTTCGTAAGGCGTTTTCTCGAAATCTATGCGTTCCACGTCCGAACCGATATATTCTACGTAATTAGCGGCCCGAATATGTATATTCTAGGCCAAAATAACCGCGAAATTCGAACATGAATTTTTCGTCAAATATTCGAAAATTGCCTTATATACACCCTTATTCTAGCCCCTTTTCCCCTAACTTCGAATGGCGTTTTCTCAAAAACTATGCGTTCTACGTTGGAACCGATATGTTTTACGTAATTACCGGCCCAAATATGTATATTTTGACGCAAAATAATTTCGAAATTTGAACATGACTTTTTCGTCAAATGACCAATATATCGTTAAAAATCGTTAAGAAACGCGATTTGCAATTTTGGCCAAATTTCAAATCGCTCTCACCACTTTATTTATTGCTCGATCCCGATCGAATAGACCTTTCTATATGCAGATTTTGCCTAGGAAACGAATGGAACAAGAACGAACGACCTATCTCTAATAGTTTTCGCGCTAGGACGAAATTATGGTAATTTTTATAACAAAATTTTTCAAACTTTAAACTACCATATCTCCGAAACGGTAAGACTTAGGGACCTGCGGTTTGCTTTATTTTAATCAGCTCCCCGAGTACTATAAACCCACCGAGTTTGAACTCGCTAGTGCTATCGAAAGTATGCTATCTCGAAAAACTGACAAAATTTCTATGCTTTGAGGTAGAAATTCGTTTGGACAAAAAAATTTTTGCGTCCAATCGCGTTCAAAATATGCCTATCCGACTAATTTTGACCCGTAGATTCCAAATCTTCCACCCCCGACGCTGTATCTCTTACCGTTCTCGAGCCAAAGAAAACTTCGCCCGATTGCGTTCGAAATAGGCCTATCGGATAGGTCTCGACGAGTAGATTCCAAATATGGCATTATAAACGCTGTAGCTCCAACCGTTAGGGAGATATGGGCGATTTAAGTTTCCTTCGTCCTATCGCGTCCATTCATATACCAATCGACGCGTCTTGACGCGCTGATTTCAACGGTATATAATTTGTTTGGATTATTTCAAACGGTTGCCGAGAAAGTGCAAAAAACCGCAAAAAATAGCTAAAATCGCATACCCCTTTTTCACTAATACGGGACTAAGGACGTTCAATCCTACATCAATCGATGCGTCTTGACGAGGCGAATTCAACGGCGTGCGATTTTTACTTTACTCCGACGGTTGCCGAGAAAATCGCAAAAAACTGCAAAAAAATCGCAAAAAATCACTAAATTTCACCCTAACAGTAGATTTTTTCTAGTTACGACATTCTCTCTTACACCATTCGAAAGAGCGCATTTTTCTGCTTCAGAATGATCTAAGGATCGTCTTTCTATCATTAATAGTTTAGGCGCTACGAGCGCTTGAAGTATGCCCGGTTTCGCCCTATATTCACCCTTATATTATAGGCCTTTTCCCCTAACTTCGTAAGGCGTTTTCTCGAAATCTATGCGTTCCACGTCCGGACCGATATATTCTACGTAATTAGCGGCCCGAATATGTATATTCTAGGCCAAAATAACCGCGAAATTCGAACATGAATTTTTCGTCAAATATTCGAAAATTGCCTTATATATACCCCTATTTTAGGCCGTTTTGACCCTAACTTCGTAAGGCGTTTTCTCGAAATCTATGCGTTCCACGTCCGAACCGATATATTCTACGTAATTAGCGGCCCGAATATGTATATTCTAGGCCAAAATAACCGCGAAATTCGAACATGAATTTTTCGTCAAATATTCGAAAATTGCCTTATATACACCCTTATTCTAGCCCCTTTTCCCCTAACTTCGAATGGCGTTTTCTCAAAAACTATGCGTTCTACGTTGGAACCGATATGTTTTACGTAATTACCGGCCCAAATATGTATATTTTGACGCAAAATAATTTCGAAATTTGAACATGACTTTTTCGTCAAATGACCAATATATCGTTAAAAATCGTTAAGAAACGCGATTTGCAATTTTGGCCAAATTTCAAATCGCTCTCACCACTTTATTTATTGCTCGATCCCGATCGAATAGACCTTTCTATATGCAGATTTTGCCTAGGAAACGAATGGAACAAGAACGAACGACCTATCTCTAATAGTTTTCGCGCTAGGACGAAATTATGGTAATTTTTATAACAAAATTTTTCAAACTTTAAACTACCATATCTCCGAAACGGTAAGACTTAGGGACCTGCGGTTTGCTTTATTTTAATCAGCTCCCCGAGTACTATAAACCCACCGAGTTTGAACTCGCTAGTGCTATCGAAAGTATGCTATCTCGAAAAACTGACAAAATTTCTATGCTTTGAGGTAGAAATTCGTTTGGACAAAAAAATTTTGCGTCCAATCGCGTTCAAAATATGCCTATCCGACTAATTTTGACCCGTAGATTCCAAATCTTCCACCCCCGACGCTGTATCTCTTACCGTTCTCGAGCCAAAGAAAACTTCGCCCGATTGCGTTCGAAATAGGCCTATCGGATAGGTCTCGACGAGTAGATTCCAAATATGGCATTATAAACGCTGTAGCTCCAACCGTTAGGGAGATATGGGCGATTTAAGTTTCCTTCGTCCTATCGCGTCCATTCATATACCAATCGACGCGTCTTGACGCGCTGATTTCAACGGTATATAATTTGTTTGGATTATTTCAAACGGTTGCCGAGAAAGTGCAAAAAACCGCAAAAAATAGCTAAAATCGCATACCCCTTTTTCACTAATACGGGACTAAGGACGTTCAATCCTACATCAATCGATGCGTCTTGACGAGGCGAATTCAACGGCGTGCGATTTTTTTACTTTACTCCGACGGTTGCCGAGAAAATCGCAAAAAACTGCAAAAAAATCGCAAAAAATCACTAAATTTCACCCTAACAGTAGATTTTTTCTAGTTACGACATTCTCTCTTACACCATTCGAAAGAGCGCATTTTTCTGCTTCAGAATGATCTAAGGATCGTCTTTCTATCATTAATAGTTTAGGCGCTACGAGCGCTTGAAGTATGCCCGGTTTCGCCCTATATTCACCCTTATATTATAGGCCTTTTCCCCTAACTTCGTAAGGCGTTTTCTCGAAATCTATGCGTTCCACGTCCGGACCGATATATTCTACGTAATTAGCGGCCCGAATATGTATATTCTAGGCCAAAATAACCGCGAAATTCGAACATGAATTTTTCGTCAAATATTCGAAAATTGCCTTATATACACCCTTATTCTAGCCCCTTTTCCCCTAACTTCGAATGGCGTTTTCTCAAAAACTATGCGTTCTACGTTGGAACCGATATGTTTTACGTAATTACCGGCCCAAATATGTATATTTTGACGCAAAATAATTTCGAAATTTGAACATGACTTTTTCGTCAAATGACCAATATATCGTTAAAAATCGTTAAGAAACGCGATTTGCAATTTTGGCCAAATTTCAAATCGCTCTCACCACTTTATTTATTGCTCGATCCCGATCGAATAGACCTTTCTATATGCAGATTTTGCCTAGGAAACGAATGGAACAAGAACGAACGACCTATCTCTAATAGTTTTCGCGCTAGGACGAAATTATGGTAATTTTTATAACAAAATTTTTCAAACTTTAAACTACCATATCTCCGAAACGGTAAGACTTAGGGACCTGCGGTTTGCTTTATTTTAATCAGCTCCCCGAGTACTATAAACCCACCGAGTTTGAACTCGCTAGTGCTATCGAAAGTATGCTATCTCGAAAAACTGACAAAATTTCTATGCTTTGAGGTAGAAATTCGTTTGGACAAAAAAATTTTGCGTCCAATCGCGTTCAAAATATGCCTATCCGACTAATTTTGACCCGTAGATTCCAAATCTTCCACCCCCGACGCTGTATCTCTTACCGTTCTCGAGCCAAAGAAAACTTCGCCCGATTGCGTTCGAAATAGGCCTATCGGATAGGTCTCGACGAGTAGATTCCAAATATGGCATTATAAACGCTGTAGCTCCAACCGTTAGGGAGATATGGGCGATTTAAGTTTCCTTCGTCCTATCGCGTCCATTCATATACCAATCGACGCGTCTTGACGCGCTGATTTCAACGGTATATAATTTGTTTGGATTATTTCAAACGGTTGCCGAGAAAGTGCAAAAAACCGCAAAAAATAGCTAAAATCGCATACCCCTTTTTCACTAATACGGGACTAAGGACGTTCAATCCTACATCAATCGATGCGTCTTGACGAGGCGAATTCAACGGCGTGCGATTTTTTACTTTACTCCGACGGTTGCCGAGAAAATCGCAAAAAACTGCAAAAAAATCGCAAAAAATCACTAAATTTCACCCTAACAGTAGATTTTTCTAGTTACGACATTCTCTCTTACACCATTCGAAAGAGCGCATTTTTCTGCTTCAGAATGATCTAAGGATCGTCTTTCTATCATTAATAGTTTAGGCGCTACGAGCGCTTGAAGTATGCCCGGTTTCGCCCTATATTCACCCTTATATTATAGGCCTTTTCCCTAACTTCGTAAGGCGTTTTCTCGAAATCTATGCGTTCCACGTCCGGACCGATATATTCTACGTAATTAGCGGCCCGAATATGTATATTCTAGGCCAAAATAACCGCGAAATTCGAACATGAATTTTTCGTCAAATATTCGAAAATTGCCTTATATATACCCCTATTTTAGGCCGTTTTGACCCTAACTTCGTAAGGCGTTTTCTCGAAATCTATGCGTTCCACGTCCGAACCGATATATTCTACGTAATTAGCGGCCCGAATATGTATATTCTAGGCCAAAATAACCGCGAAATTCGAACATGAAT
>JAYRCI010000210.1:0-23041 GCA_038088585.1 Chrysina gloriosa | reverse complement strand
GTTAAAATTTTACATCCATCGAGTGCAAGGTTTAAGTAATGATCAATTAAATCAGAGACCTCGACAGTCAAGAGTACCAATGAAAATCCGATAGATGTGGAACATGAGCTTTCTGAGTTGGATTTGCCCAAAAGAAAAACGGGGCGCTATCAAGTAGTGTAAAAATTTCCTCCCTGAACAAGCCACGAGGAAACGGTCCAACTTTGACCATGCTTCCCGTCCTTTTAGGCTCTTAATTTCGCTTCTGATCAATTTCCCTGTCATTTCATTCTTTATTCAACAATCCTTTCTAGATAATACACTACAAATATCAATTACAATATTACATGCAATACTTTCATCTTATTATCGCAATTCCGGGAGACGCCTAAACATCGAATAAATCATAATCTCTAAAGTATCCTTCATAACATCTTATTAACGGAATTTATCAAAACCAAGATGTAGGAGGTTATCAAATTTACAACCAGGAACATCCACTTGTAATTCACGCAGAAGAAACCGTGTGCGGAAAAGCACGGTGGTTTGGAGTAAAGATGAATGAGCATCGCTTCTAAACACTTTTCATAATTTCTGGCAACCATCGACCTCTTGGAGGAGAACCTCAAAGCGTGTAACGCGTTGTAGCAGGCCCCGCTCAAACTTCTATGTGCTTTATGCGTCGTTGCCGTCGCAGAAGTTAACGTGATTATCAAACTCTAGAAAGAAAGGAGATTTTAGCATTTAGAACATGAAGACATGTACGGGGACTCACCAATTCGAAAAACGACCATCCCGTAAGCAACACGGTCTTTCTAATATTCAAACTTGCATAGAACAGTAAGGTGGTCACGATATACAAGATACTGTACAAAATTATATTGGCCGCTAACATTACGACGAACCAGCCGTAGATTTCGTTGAAAATCTTGACTTGATCGTTAAGGAGAATGATGCATTTCCCAATATCATTCAAGAGACTATCGATCCTCTTATCGGTCACATTTCCAACCGAATTCTGGTCGATATTTCGACGCAAGATATTCTCCATTATCCGATAACGTACGCCGATTTGGTCGATGAAATACTGGAGCAGAAGCACGGTGAATAATAAATGGTACCTCTGGAAAAATTCTACGCTCAAGCTGCTTGCGTAGACGTCATCGTAATGCCAAAGGCCCCAGATAAAAAGGAAGAAGGTCGATACCGGAAGGAAGCAGTTTTGTATCGATATCCTCAAGCAATATACCAAGTTGAATTTCGATGACGTTGACACATATTTCATAAGTCCATAGTCCAAGTTAGCGAATATGTATAAAAATGTGGAATAAGCTGTGCGTTTCCATAAATGGACGCTTAAGACTGTCAGTAGGCAGGTTGGTCCTAACACAAATGGGGATATCATTCCGATGACGTATTGGGGGTAGGTTGCGTATTTCCAAACGTAACGAGCTCTGAGCGTGTAGATACAGAGGGTACCGTGAATCGCAACAACGATTCCAAAATAAGCTAGTTTAAAAATATTTCTCCTCGTGGGTTTGAACGGTGGAGACCACCAAGGTGCCAAACCTAAAATTTTACATAACCATAGGAAGAGGAAGTTGTTTCTGTAGTTAGTTTTTTGACAAAAGCTAACGCTTTCCACTTTCATCCCAGTACACAGAATGTTTTTAGATTGAACTGTCTTACACTTGAAATGGAGGTGCAATGGGTGTAATACGTATTATCTGTTACTTACATTAACAATAAATAAATATCAAGTTATTGCCGCTTCTAATAAATTGTGTAATGACTGCTTTTTCAATAATACTTTAAGGATTCGTTTTATTTCATTTCCCTGTTGGCCTTTCCAAATGAATTGACTAATGAAGAAACCTTCCCTCAGGAAATTTAAAGAGATCGATAAGGTACGACTGAACGAACGAACAAGCCGATTCGATGTGGATAAAATCGGATCAGACTGGAAAAGGACGAAATGCATGGAAAATAAACAACAAGTATACAACCCTACGAGAAATAATTCGAAAAATGACTAGCAAGCTTGCGTTGTATACTTTTGACCCGTAGATTCCAAATCTTCCATCCCCGACGCTCTATCTCGAACCGTTCTCGAGCCAATGAAAACTTCGCCCGATTGCGTTCGAAATAGGCCTATCGGATAGGTCTCGACGAGTAGATTCCAAATATGGCATTATAAACGCTCTAGCTCCAACCGTTACGGAGATATGGACGATTTAAGTTTCCTTCGTCCTATCGCGTTCATTCATATACCAATCGACGCGTCTTGACGCGCTGATTTCAACGGTATATAATTTGTTTAGATTATTTTAAACGGTTGCCCAGAAAATGCAAAAAACCGCAAAAAAGTGCTAAAATCACATACCCCTTTTTTACTAATACGGGACTTAGGACGTTAAATCCTACACCAATCGATGCGTATTGACGAGGCGAATTCAACGGTGTAGGATTTTTTACTTTACTCCAACGGTTACCGAGAAAATCGCGAAAAACCGCGAAAAATCGTAAAAAATAGCTAAATTTCACCCTAGGAACGGATTTTTTCAAGCTACGATTTTTTCCTACACCATTCGAAAGAACGCCTTTTTCTGATTTAGAATCACCCCCAATTTGGCTTTCTATCGTTAATAGTTTAGGCGCTACGAGCGCTTGAAGTATACCCAGTTTCGCCCTATATTCACCCCTTTATTCGGTCTATTTTCGACGTTTTACCCTAACTTCGAATGGCGTTTTCTCGAAAATTATGCGTTCTACGTCGGAACCGATATGTTCTACGTAATTACCGGTCCGAATATGTATATTCTGGCGCAAAATAACTTCGAAATTCGAACATGAATTTTTCGTCAAATATCCAAAATTTGCCCTATATATACCCCTTAATTTTAGGCATTTTGCTCCAACTTCGAATGGCGTTTTCTCGAAACCTATGCGTTCCACTTTGGAACCGATATGTTTTACGTAATTACCGGTCCGAATATGTATATTCTGACGCAAAATAACTTCGAAATTCGAACATGAATTTTTCGTCGAATGACCAATATTACGTTCAAAATGGCGATTTTCAATTTCGGCCAAATTTCAAATCGCTCTCACTACTTTATTTATTGCTCGATCGCGATCGAATAGACTTTTCTAGGAGCAGATTTGGCCTAGGAATCGAATGGAATAAGAAAGAACGAGCTATCTCTAATAGTTTCCGCGCTAGAACGAAATTATGGTAATTTTTGGTAAGAAATTTCTTCAAGCTTCAAAGTACCATATCTCCGGAACGGTAAGAGTTAGGGACCTCCGGTTTGTTTTATTTTAATCGCCTCCTCGAGTACTATAAGCGTGCCGAGTTTGAACTGGCTAACTCTATCGAAAGTATCCTATCTCGAAAAGCCGATAAAATTTTAATGCTTTGAGGTAGAAATTCGTTATGACAAAAATTTTTTGCGTCCAATCGCGTTCAAAATATGCCTATCCGACTAATTTTGACCCGTAGATTCCAAATCTTCCATCCCCGACGCTCTATCTCGAACCGTTCTCGAGCCAATGAAAACTTCGCCCGATTGCGTTCGAAATAGGCCTATCGGATAGGTCTCGACGAGTAGATTCCAAATATGGCATTATAAACGCTCTAGCTCCAACCGTTACGGAGATATGGACGATTTAAGTTTCCTTCGTCCTATCGCGTTCATTCATATACCAATCGACGCGTCTTGACGCGCTGATTTCAACGGTATATAATTTGTTTAGATTATTTTAAACGGTTGCCCAGAAAATGCAAAAACCGCAAAAAAGTGCTAAAATCACATACCCCTTTTTTACTAATACGGGACTTAGGACGTTAAATCCTACACCAATCGATGCGTATTGACGAGGCGAATTCAACGGTGTAGGATTTTTTACTTTACTCCAACGGTTACCGAGAAAATCGCGAAAAACCGCGAAAAATCGTAAAAAATAGCTAAATTTCACCCTAGGAACGGATTTTTTCAAGCTACGATTTTTTCCTACACCATTCGAAAGAACGCCTTTTTCTGATTTAGAATCACCCCCAATTTGGCTTTCTATCGTTAATAGTTTAGGCGCTACGAGCGCTTGAAGTATACCCAGTTTCGCCCTATATTCACCCCTTTATTCGGTCTATTTTCGACGTTTTACCCTAACTTCGAATGGCGTTTTCTCGAAAATTATGCGTTCTACGTCGGAACCGATATGTTCTACGTAATTACCGGTCCGAATATGTATATTCTGGCGCAAAATAACTTCGAAATTCGAACATGAATTTTTCGTCAAATATCCAAAATTTGCCCTATATATACCCCTTAATTTTAGGCATTTTGCTCCAACTTCGAATGGCGTTTTCTCGAAACCTATGCGTTCCACTTTGGAACCGATATGTTTTACGTAATTACCGGTCCGAATATGTATATTCTGACGCAAAATAACTTCGAAATTCGAACATGAATTTTTCGTCGAATGACCAATATTACGTTCAAAATGGCGATTTTCAATTTCGGCCAAATTTCAAATCGCTCTCACTACTTTATTTATTGCTCGATCGCGATCGAATAGACTTTTCTAGGAGCAGATTTGGCCTAGGAATCGAATGGAATAAGAAAGAACGAGCTATCTCTAATAGTTTCCGCGCTAGAACGAAATTATGGTAATTTTTGGTAAGAAATTTCTTCAAGCTTCAAAGTACCATATCTCCGGAACGGTAAGAGTTAGGGACCTCCGGTTTGTTTTATTTTAATCGCCTCCTCGAGTACTATAAGCGTGCCGAGTTTGAACTGGCTAACTCTATCGAAAGTATCCTATCTCGAAAAGCCGATAAAATTTTAATGCTTTGAGGTAGAAATTCGTTATGACAAAAAATTTTTTGCGTCCAATCGCGTTCAAAATATGCCTATCCGACTAATTTTGACCCGTAGATTCCAAATCTTCCATCCCCGACGCTCTATCTCGAACCGTTCTCGAGCCAATGAAAACTTCGCCCGATTGCGTTCGAAATAGGCCTATCGGATAGGTCTCGACGAGTAGATTCCAAATATGGCATTATAAACGCTCTAGCTCCAACCGTTACGGAGATATGGACGATTTAAGTTTCCTTCGTCCTATCGCGTTCATTCATATACCAATCGACGCGTCTTGACGCGCTGATTTCAACGGTATATAATTTGTTTAGATTATTTTAAACGGTTGCCCAGAAAATGCAAAAAACCGCAAAAAAGTGCTAAAATCACATACCCCTTTTTTACTAATACGGGACTTAGGACGTTAAATCCTACACCAATCGATGCGTATTGACGAGGCGAATTCAACGGTGTAGGATTTTTACTTTACTCCAACGGTTACCGAGAAAATCGCGAAAAACCGCGAAAAATCGTAAAAAATAGCTAAATTTCACCCTAGGAACGGATTTTTTCAAGCTACGATTTTTTCCTACACCATTCGAAAGAACGCCTTTTTCTGATTTAGAATCACCCCCAATTTGGCTTTCTATCGTTAATAGTTTAGGCGCTACGAGCGCTTGAAGTATACCCAGTTTCGCCCTATATTCACCCCTTTATTCGGTCTATTTTCGACGTTTTACCCTAACTTCGAATGGCGTTTTCTCGAAAATTATGCGTTCTACGTCGGAACCGATATGTTCTACGTAATTACCGGTCCGAATATGTATATTCTGGCGCAAAATAACTTCGAAATTCGAACATGAATTTTTCGTCAAATATCCAAAATTTGCCCTATATATACCCCTTAATTTTAGGCATTTTGCTCCAACTTCGAATGGCGTTTTCTCGAAACCTATGCGTTCCACTTTGGAACCGATATGTTTTACGTAATTACCGGTCCGAATATGTATATTCTGACGCAAAATAACTTCGAAATTCGAACATGAATTTTTCGTCGAATGACCAATATTACGTTCAAAATGGCGATTTTCAATTTCGGCCAAATTTCAAATCGCTCTCACTACTTTATTTATTGCTCGATCGCGATCGAATAGACTTTTCTAGGAGCAGATTTGGCCTAGGAATCGAATGGAATAAGAAAGAACGAGCTATCTCTAATAGTTTCCGCGCTAGAACGAAATTATGGTAATTTTTGGTAAGAAATTTCTTCAAGCTTCAAAGTACCATATCTCCGGAACGGTAAGAGTTAGGGACCTCCGGTTTGTTTTATTTTAATCGCCTCCTCGAGTACTATAAGCGTGCCGAGTTTGAACTGGCTAACTCTATCGAAAGTATCCTATCTCGAAAAGCCGATAAAATTTTAATGCTTTGAGGTAGAAATTCGTTATGACAAAAATTTTTTGCGTCCAATCGCGTTCAAAATATGCCTATCCGACTAATTTTGACCCGTAGATTCCAAATCTTCCATCCCCGACGCTCTATCTCGAACCGTTCTCGAGCCAATGAAAACTTCGCCCGATTGCGTTCGAAATAGGCCTATCGGATAGGTCTCGACGAGTAGATTCCAAATATGGCATTATAAACGCTCTAGCTCCAACCGTTACGGAGATATGGACGATTTAAGTTTCCTTCGTCCTATCGCGTTCATTCATATACCAATCGACGCGTCTTGACGCGCTGATTTCAACGGTATATAATTTGTTTAGATTATTTTAAACGGTTGCCCAGAAAATGCAAAAAACCGCAAAAAAGTGCTAAAATCACATACCCCTTTTTTACTAATACGGGACTTAGGACGTTAAATCCTACACCAATCGATGCGTATTGACGAGGCGAATTCAACGGTGTAGGATTTTTTTACTTTACTCCAACGGTTACCGAGAAAATCGCGAAAAACCGCGAAAAATCGTAAAAAATAGCTAAATTTCACCCTAGGAACGGATTTTTTCAAGCTACGATTTTTTCCTACACCATTCGAAAGAACGCCTTTTTCTGATTTAGAATCACCCCCAATTTGGCTTTCTATCGTTAATAGTTTAGGCGCTACGAGCGCTTGAAGTATACCCAGTTTCGCCCTATATTCACCCCTTTATTCGGTCTATTTTCGACGTTTTACCCTAACTTCGAATGGCGTTTTCTCGAAAATTATGCGTTCTACGTCGGAACCGATATGTTCTACGTAATTACCGGTCCGAATATGTATATTCTGGCGCAAAATAACTTCGAAATTCGAACATGAATTTTTCGTCAAATATCCAAAATTTGCCCTATATATACCCCTTAATTTTAGGCATTTTGCTCCAACTTCGAATGGCGTTTTCTCGAAACCTATGCGTTCCACTTTGGAACCGATATGTTTTACGTAATTACCGGTCCGAATATGTATATTCTGACGCAAAATAACTTCGAAATTCGAACATGAATTTTTCGTCGAATGACCAATATTACGTTCAAAATGGCGATTTTCAATTTCGGCCAAATTTCAAATCGCTCTCACTACTTTATTTATTGCTCGATCGCGATCGAATAGACTTTTCTAGGAGCAGATTTGGCCTAGGAATCGAATGGAATAAGAAAGAACGAGCTATCTCTAATAGTTTCCGCGCTAGAACGAAATTATGGTAATTTTTGGTAAGAAATTTCTTCAAGCTTCAAAGTACCATATCTCCGGAACGGTAAGAGTTAGGGACCTCCGGTTTGTTTTATTTTAATCGCCTCCTCGAGTACTATAAGCGTGCCGAGTTTGAACTGGCTAACTCTATCGAAAGTATCCTATCTCGAAAAGCCGATAAAATTTTAATGCTTTGAGGTAGAAATTCGTTATGACAAAAATTTTTTGCGTCCAATCGCGTTCAAAATATGCCTATCCGACTAATTTTGACCCGTAGATTCCAAATCTTCCATCCCCGACGCTCTATCTCGAACCGTTCTCGAGCCAATGAAAACTTCGCCCGATTGCGTTCGAAATAGGCCTATCGGATAGGTCTCGACGAGTAGATTCCAAATATGGCATTATAAACGCTCTAGCTCCAACCGTTACGGAGATATGGACGATTTAAGTTTCCTTCGTCCTATCGCGTTCATTCATATACCAATCGACGCGTCTTGACGCGCTGATTTCAACGGTATATAATTTGTTTAGATTATTTTAAACGGTTGCCCAGAAAATGCAAAAAACCGCAAAAAAGTGCTAAAATCACATACCCCTTTTTTACTAATACGGGACTTAGGACGTTAAATCCTACACCAATCGATGCGTATTGACGAGGCGAATTCAACGGTGTAGGATTTTTTTACTTTACTCCAACGGTTACCGAGAAAATCGCGAAAAACCGCGAAAAATCGTAAAAAATAGCTAAATTTCACCCTAGGAACGGATTTTTTCAAGCTACGATTTTTTCCTACACCATTCGAAAGAACGCCTTTTTCTGATTTAGAATCACCCCCAATTTGGCTTTCTATCGTTAATAGTTTAGGCGCTACGAGCGCTTGAAGTATACCCAGTTTCGCCCTATATTCACCCCTTTATTCGGTCTATTTTCGACGTTTTACCCTAACTTCGAATGGCGTTTTCTCGAAAATTATGCGTTCTACGTCGGAACCGATATGTTCTACGTAATTACCGGTCCGAATATGTATATTCTGGCGCAAAATAACTTCGAAATTCGAACATGAATTTTTCGTCAAATATCCAAAATTTGCCCTATATATACCCCTTAATTTTAGGCATTTTGCTCCAACTTCGAATGGCGTTTTCTCGAAACCTATGCGTTCCACTTTGGAACCGATATGTTTTACGTAATTACCGGTCCGAATATGTATATTCTGACGCAAAATAACTTCGAAATTCGAACATGAATTTTTCGTCGAATGACCAATATTACGTTCAAAATGGCGATTTTCAATTTCGGCCAAATTTCAAATCGCTCTCACTACTTTATTTATTGCTCGATCGCGATCGAATAGACTTTTCTAGGAGCAGATTTGGCCTAGGAATCGAATGGAATAAGAAAGAACGAGCTATCTCTAATAGTTTCCGCGCTAGAACGAAATTATGGTAATTTTTGGTAAGAAATTTCTTCAAGCTTCAAAGTACCATATCTCCGGAACGGTAAGAGTTAGGGACCTCCGGTTTGTTTTATTTTAATCGCCTCCTCGAGTACTATAAGCGTGCCGAGTTTGAACTGGCTAACTCTATCGAAAGTATCCTATCTCGAAAAGCCGATAAAATTTTAATGCTTTGAGGTAGAAATTCGTTATGACAAAAAATTTTTTGCGTCCAATCGCGTTCAAAATATGCCTATCCGACTAATTTTGACCCGTAGATTCCAAATCTTCCATCCCCGACGCTCTATCTCGAACCGTTCTCGAGCCAATGAAAACTTCGCCCGATTGCGTTCGAAATAGGCCTATCGGATAGGTCTCGACGAGTAGATTCCAAATATGGCATTATAAACGCTCTAGCTCCAACCGTTACGGAGATATGGACGATTTAAGTTTCCTTCGTCCTATCGCGTTCATTCATATACCAATCGACGCGTCTTGACGCGCTGATTTCAACGGTATATAATTTGTTTAGATTATTTTAAACGGTTGCCCAGAAAATGCAAAAAACCGCAAAAAAGTGCTAAAATCACATACCCCTTTTTTACTAATACGGGACTTAGGACGTTAAATCCTACACCAATCGATGCGTATTGACGAGGCGAATTCAACGGTGTAGGATTTTTTACTTTACTCCAACGGTTACCGAGAAAATCGCGAAAAACCGCGAAAAATCGTAAAAAATAGCTAAATTTCACCCTAGGAACGGATTTTTTCAAGCTACGATTTTTTCCTACACCATTCGAAAGAACGCCTTTTTCTGATTTAGAATCACCCCCAATTTGGCTTTCTATCGTTAATAGTTTAGGCGCTACGAGCGCTTGAAGTATACCCAGTTTCGCCCTATATTCACCCCTTTATTCGGTCTATTTTCGACGTTTTACCCTAACTTCGAATGGCGTTTTCTCGAAAATTATGCGTTCTACGTCGGAACCGATATGTTCTACGTAATTACCGGTCCGAATATGTATATTCTGGCGCAAAATAACTTCGAAATTCGAACATGAATTTTTCGTCAAATATCCAAAATTTGCCCTATATATACCCCTTAATTTTAGGCATTTTGCTCCAACTTCGAATGGCGTTTTCTCGAAACCTATGCGTTCCACTTTGGAACCGATATGTTTTACGTAATTACCGGTCCGAATATGTATATTCTGACGCAAAATAACTTCGAAATTCGAACATGAATTTTTCGTCGAATGACCAATATTACGTTCAAAATGGCGATTTTCAATTTCGGCCAAATTTCAAATCGCTCTCACTACTTTATTTATTGCTCGATCGCGATCGAATAGACTTTTCTAGGAGCAGATTTGGCCTAGGAATCGAATGGAATAAGAAAGAACGAGCTATCTCTAATAGTTTCCGCGCTAGAACGAAATTATGGTAATTTTTGGTAAGAAATTTCTTCAAGCTTCAAAGTACCATATCTCCGGAACGGTAAGAGTTAGGGACCTCCGGTTTGTTTTATTTTAATCGCCTCCTCGAGTACTATAAGCGTGCCGAGTTTGAACTGGCTAACTCTATCGAAAGTATCCTATCTCGAAAAGCCGATAAAATTTTAATGCTTTGAGGTAGAAATTCGTTATGACAAAAAATTTTTTGCGTCCAATCGCGTTCAAAATATGCCTATCCGACTAATTTTGACCCGTAGATTCCAAATCTTCCATCCCCGACGCTCTATCTCGAACCGTTCTCGAGCCAATGAAAACTTCGCCCGATTGCGTTCGAAATAGGCCTATCGGATAGGTCTCGACGAGTAGATTCCAAATATGGCATTATAAACGCTCTAGCTCCAACCGTTACGGAGATATGGACGATTTAAGTTTCCTTCGTCCTATCGCGTTCATTCATATACCAATCGACGCGTCTTGACGCGCTGATTTCAACGGTATATAATTTGTTTAGATTATTTTAAACGGTTGCCCAGAAAATGCAAAAAACCGCAAAAAAGTGCTAAAATCACATACCCCTTTTTACTAATACGGGACTTAGGACGTTAAATCCTACACCAATCGATGCGTATTGACGAGGCGAATTCAACGGTGTAGGATTTTTTTACTTTACTCCAACGGTTACCGAGAAAATCGCGAAAAACCGCGAAAAATCGTAAAAAATAGCTAAATTTCACCCTAGGAACGGATTTTTTCAAGCTACGATTTTTTCCTACACCATTCGAAAGAACGCCTTTTTCTGATTTAGAATCACCCCCAATTTGGCTTTCTATCGTTAATAGTTTAGGCGCTACGAGCGCTTGAAGTATACCCAGTTTCGCCCTATATTCACCCCTTTATTCGGTCTATTTTCGACGTTTTACCCTAACTTCGAATGGCGTTTTCTCGAAAATTATGCGTTCTACGTCGGAACCGATATGTTCTACGTAATTACCGGTCCGAATATGTATATTCTGGCGCAAAATAACTTCGAAATTCGAACATGAATTTTTCGTCAAATATCCAAAATTTGCCCTATATATACCCCTTAATTTTAGGCATTTTGCTCCAACTTCGAATGGCGTTTTCTCGAAACCTATGCGTTCCACTTTGGAACCGATATGTTTTACGTAATTACCGGTCCGAATATGTATATTCTGACGCAAAATAACTTCGAAATTCGAACATGAATTTTTCGTCGAATGACCAATATTACGTTCAAAATGGCGATTTTCAATTTCGGCCAAATTTCAAATCGCTCTCACTACTTTATTTATTGCTCGATCGCGATCGAATAGACTTTTCTAGGAGCAGATTTGGCCTAGGAATCGAATGGAATAAGAAAGAACGAGCTATCTCTAATAGTTTCCGCGCTAGAACGAAATTATGGTAATTTTTGGTAAGAAATTTCTTCAAGCTTCAAAGTACCATATCTCCGGAACGGTAAGAGTTAGGGACCTCCGGTTTGTTTTATTTTAATCGCCTCCTCGAGTACTATAAGCGTGCCGAGTTTGAACTGGCTAACTCTATCGAAAGTATCCTATCTCGAAAAGCCGATAAAATTTTAATGCTTTGAGGTAGAAATTCGTTATGACAAAAAATTTTTTGCGTCCAATCGCGTTCAAAATATGCCTATCCGACTAATTTTGACCCGTAGATTCCAAATCTTCCATCCCCGACGCTCTATCTCGAACCGTTCTCGAGCCAATGAAAACTTCGCCCGATTGCGTTCGAAATAGGCCTATCGGATAGGTCTCGACGAGTAGATTCCAAATATGGCATTATAAACGCTCTAGCTCCAACCGTTACGGAGATATGGACGATTTAAGTTTCCTTCGTCCTATCGCGTTCATTCATATACCAATCGACGCGTCTTGACGCGCTGATTTCAACGGTATATAATTTGTTTAGATTATTTTAAACGGTTGCCCAGAAAATGCAAAAAACCGCAAAAAAGTGCTAAAATCACATACCCCTTTTTACTAATACGGGACTTAGGACGTTAAATCCTACACCAATCGATGCGTATTGACGAGGCGAATTCAACGGTGTAGGATTTTTTACTTTACTCCAACGGTTACCGAGAAAATCGCGAAAAACCGCGAAAAATCGTAAAAAATAGCTAAATTTCACCCTAGGAACGGATTTTTTCAAGCTACGATTTTTTCCTACACCATTCGAAAGAACGCCTTTTTCTGATTTAGAATCACCCCCAATTTGGCTTTCTATCGTTAATAGTTTAGGCGCTACGAGCGCTTGAAGTATACCCAGTTTCGCCCTATATTCACCCCTTTATTCGGTCTATTTTCGACGTTTTACCCTAACTTCGAATGGCGTTTTCTCGAAAATTATGCGTTCTACGTCGGAACCGATATGTTCTACGTAATTACCGGTCCGAATATGTATATTCTGGCGCAAAATAACTTCGAAATTCGAACATGAATTTTTCGTCAAATATCCAAAATTTGCCCTATATATACCCCTTAATTTTAGGCATTTTGCTCCAACTTCGAATGGCGTTTTCTCGAAACCTATGCGTTCCACTTTGGAACCGATATGTTTTACGTAATTACCGGTCCGAATATGTATATTCTGACGCAAAATAACTTCGAAATTCGAACATGAATTTTTCGTCGAATGACCAATATTACGTTCAAAATGGCGATTTTCAATTTCGGCCAAATTTCAAATCGCTCTCACTACTTTATTTATTGCTCGATCGCGATCGAATAGACTTTTCTAGGAGCAGATTTGGCCTAGGAATCGAATGGAATAAGAAAGAACGAGCTATCTCTAATAGTTTCCGCGCTAGAACGAAATTATGGTAATTTTTGGTAAGAAATTTCTTCAAGCTTCAAAGTACCATATCTCCGGAACGGTAAGAGTTAGGGACCTCCGGTTTGTTTTATTTTAATCGCCTCCTCGAGTACTATAAGCGTGCCGAGTTTGAACTGGCTAACTCTATCGAAAGTATCCTATCTCGAAAAGCCGATAAAATTTTAATGCTTTGAGGTAGAAATTCGTTATGACAAAAAATTTTTTGCGTCCAATCGCGTTCAAAATATGCCTATCCGACTAATTTTGACCCGTAGATTCCAAATCTTCCATCCCCGACGCTCTATCTCGAACCGTTCTCGAGCCAATGAAAACTTCGCCCGATTGCGTTCGAAATAGGCCTATCGGATAGGTCTCGACGAGTAGATTCCAAATATGGCATTATAAACGCTCTAGCTCCAACCGTTACGGAGATATGGACGATTTAAGTTTCCTTCGTCCTATCGCGTTCATTCATATACCAATCGACGCGTCTTGACGCGCTGATTTCAACGGTATATAATTTGTTTAGATTATTTTAAACGGTTGCCCAGAAAATGCAAAAAACCGCAAAAAAGTGCTAAAATCACATACCCCTTTTTTACTAATACGGGACTTAGGACGTTAAATCCTACACCAATCGATGCGTATTGACGAGGCGAATTCAACGGTGTAGGATTTTTTTACTTTACTCCAACGGTTACCGAGAAAATCGCGAAAAACCGCGAAAAATCGTAAAAAATAGCTAAATTTCACCCTAGGAACGGATTTTTTCAAGCTACGATTTTTTCCTACACCATTCGAAAGAACGCCTTTTTCTGATTTAGAATCACCCCCAATTTGGCTTTCTATCGTTAATAGTTTAGGCGCTACGAGCGCTTGAAGTATACCCAGTTTCGCCCTATATTCACCCCTTTATTCGGTCTATTTTCGACGTTTTACCCTAACTTCGAATGGCGTTTTCTCGAAAATTATGCGTTCTACGTCGGAACCGATATGTTCTACGTAATTACCGGTCCGAATATGTATATTCTGGCGCAAAATAACTTCGAAATTCGAACATGAATTTTTCGTCAAATATCCAAAATTTGCCCTATATATACCCCTTAATTTTAGGCATTTTGCTCCAACTTCGAATGGCGTTTTCTCGAAACCTATGCGTTCCACTTTGGAACCGATATGTTTTACGTAATTACCGGTCCGAATATGTATATTCTGACGCAAAATAACTTCGAAATTCGAACATGAATTTTTCGTCGAATGACCAATATTACGTTCAAAATGGCGATTTTCAATTTCGGCCAAATTTCAAATCGCTCTCACTACTTTATTTATTGCTCGATCGCGATCGAATAGACTTTTCTAGGAGCAGATTTGGCCTAGGAATCGAATGGAATAAGAAAGAACGAGCTATCTCTAATAGTTTCCGCGCTAGAACGAAATTATGGTAATTTTTGGTAAGAAATTTCTTCAAGCTTCAAAGTACCATATCTCCGGAACGGTAAGAGTTAGGGACCTCCGGTTTGTTTTATTTTAATCGCCTCCTCGAGTACTATAAGCGTGCCGAGTTTGAACTGGCTAACTCTATCGAAAGTATCCTATCTCGAAAAGCCGATAAAATTTTAATGCTTTGAGGTAGAAATTCGTTATGACAAAAAATTTTTTGCGTCCAATCGCGTTCAAAATATGCCTATCCGACTAATTTTGACCCGTAGATTCCAAATCTTCCATCCCCGACGCTCTATCTCGAACCGTTCTCGAGCCAATGAAAACTTCGCCCGATTGCGTTCGAAATAGGCCTATCGGATAGGTCTCGACGAGTAGATTCCAAATATGGCATTATAAACGCTCTAGCTCCAACCGTTACGGAGATATGGACGATTTAAGTTTCCTTCGTCCTATCGCGTTCATTCATATACCAATCGACGCGTCTTGACGCGCTGATTTCAACGGTATATAATTTGTTTAGATTATTTTAAACGGTTGCCCAGAAAATGCAAAAAACCGCAAAAAAGTGCTAAAATCACATACCCCTTTTTACTAATACGGGACTTAGGACGTTAAATCCTACACCAATCGATGCGTATTGACGAGGCGAATTCAACGGTGTAGGATTTTTTTACTTTACTCCAACGGTTACCGAGAAAATCGCGAAAAACCGCGAAAAATCGTAAAAAATAGCTAAATTTCACCCTAGGAACGGATTTTTTCAAGCTACGATTTTTTTCCTACACCATTCGAAAGAACGCCTTTTTCTGATTTAGAATCACCCCCAATTTGGCTTTCTATCGTTAATAGTTTAGGCGCTACGAGCGCTTGAAGTATACCCAGTTTCGCCCTATATTCACCCCTTTATTCGGTCTATTTTCGACGTTTTACCCTAACTTCGAATGGCGTTTTCTCGAAAATTATGCGTTCTACGTCGGAACCGATATGTTCTACGTAATTACCGGTCCGAATATGTATATTCTGGCGCAAAATAACTTCGAAATTCGAACATGAATTTTTCGTCAAATATCCAAAATTTGCCCTATATATACCCCTTAATTTTAGGCATTTTGCTCCAACTTCGAATGGCGTTTTCTCGAAACCTATGCGTTCCACTTTGGAACCGATATGTTTTACGTAATTACCGGTCCGAATATGTATATTCTGACGCAAAATAACTTCGAAATTCGAACATGAATTTTTCGTCGAATGACCAATATTACGTTCAAAATGGCGATTTTCAATTTCGGCCAAATTTCAAATCGCTCTCACTACTTTATTTATTGCTCGATCGCGATCGAATAGACTTTTCTAGGAGCAGATTTGGCCTAGGAATCGAATGGAATAAGAAAGAACGAGCTATCTCTAATAGTTTCCGCGCTAGAACGAAATTATGGTAATTTTTGGTAAGAAATTTCTTCAAGCTTCAAAGTACCATATCTCCGGAACGGTAAGAGTTAGGGACCTCCGGTTTGTTTTATTTTAATCGCCTCCTCGAGTACTATAAGCGTGCCGAGTTTGAACTGGCTAACTCTATCGAAAGTATCCTATCTCGAAAAGCCGATAAAATTTTAATGCTTTGAGGTAGAAATTCGTTATGACAAAAAATTTTTTGCGTCCAATCGCGTTCAAAATATGCCTATCCGACTAATTTTGACCCGTAGATTCCAAATCTTCCATCCCCGACGCTCTATCTCGAACCGTTCTCGAGCCAATGAAAACTTCGCCCGATTGCGTTCGAAATAGGCCTATCGGATAGGTCTCGACGAGTAGATTCCAAATATGGCATTATAAACGCTCTAGCTCCAACCGTTACGGAGATATGGACGATTTAAGTTTCCTTCGTCCTATCGCGTTCATTCATATACCAATCGACGCGTCTTGACGCGCTGATTTCAACGGTATATAATTTGTTTAGATTATTTTAAACGGTTGCCCAGAAAATGCAAAAAACCGCAAAAAAGTGCTAAAATCACATACCCCTTTTTTACTAATACGGGACTTAGGACGTTAAATCCTACACCAATCGATGCGTATTGACGAGGCGAATTCAACGGTGTAGGATTTTTACTTTACTCCAACGGTTACCGAGAAAATCGCGAAAAACCGCGAAAAAATCGTAAAAAATAGCTAAATTTCACCCTAGGAACGGATTTTTTCAAGCTACGATTTTTTCCTACACCATTCGAAAGAACGCCTTTTTCTGATTTAGAATCACCCCCAATTTGGCTTTCTATCGTTAATAGTTTAGGCGCTACGAGCGCTTGAAGTATACCCAGTTTCGCCCTATATTCACCCCTTTATTCGGTCTATTTTCGACGTTTTACCCTAACTTCGAATGGCGTTTTCTCGAAAATTATGCGTTCTACGTCGGAACCGATATGTTCTACGTAATTACCGGTCCGAATATGTATATTCTGGCGCAAAATAACTTCGAAATTCGAACATGAATTTTTCGTCAAATATCCAAAATTTGCCCTATATATACCCCTTAATTTTAGGCATTTTGCTCCAACTTCGAATGGCGTTTTCTCGAAACCTATGCGTTCCACTTTGGAACCGATATGTTTTACGTAATTACCGGTCCGAATATGTATATTCTGACGCAAAATAACTTCGAAATTCGAACATGAATTTTTCGTCGAATGACCAATATTACGTTCAAAATGGCGATTTTCAATTTCGGCCAAATTTCAAATCGCTCTCACTACTTTATTTATTGCTCGATCGCGATCGAATAGACTTTTCTAGGAGCAGATTTGGCCTAGGAATCGAATGGAATAAGAAAGAACGAGCTATCTCTAATAGTTTCCGCGCTAGAACGAAATTATGGTAATTTTTGGTAAGAAATTTCTTCAAGCTTCAAAGTACCATATCTCCGGAACGGTAAGAGTTAGGGACCTCCGGTTTGTTTTATTTTAATCGCCTCCTCGAGTACTATAAGCGTGCCGAGTTTGAACTGGCTAACTCTATCGAAAGTATCCTATCTCGAAAAGCCGATAAAATTTTAATGCTTTGAGGTAGAAATTCGTTATGACAAAAAATTTTTGCGTCCAATCGCGTTCAAAATATGCCTATCCGACTAATTTTGACCCGTAGATTCCAAATCTTCCATCCCCGACGCTCTATCTCGAACCGTTCTCGAGCCAATGAAAACTTCGCCCGATTGCGTTCGAAATAGGCCTATCGGATAGGTCTCGACGAGTAGATTCCAAATATGGCATTATAAACGCTCTAGCTCCAACCGTTACGGAGATATGGACGATTTAAGTTTCCTTCGTCCTATCGCGTTCATTCATATACCAATCGACGCGTCTTGACGCGCTGATTTCAACGGTATATAATTTGTTTAGATTATTTTAAACGGTTGCCCAGAAAATGCAAAAAACCGCAAAAAAGTGCTAAAATCACATACCCCTTTTTTACTAATACGGGACTTAGGACGTTAAATCCTACACCAATCGATGCGTATTGACGAGGCGAATTCAACGGTGTAGGATTTTTACTTTACTCCAACGGTTACCGAGAAAATCGCGAAAAACCGCGAAAAAATCGTAAAAAATAGCTAAATTTCACCCTAGGAACGGATTTTTCAAGCTACGATTTTTTCCTACACCATTCGAAAGAACGCCTTTTTCTGATTTAGAATCACCCCCAATTTGGCTTTCTATCGTTAATAGTTTAGGCGCTACGAGCGCTTGAAGTATACCCAGTTTCGCCCTATATTCACCCCTTTATTCGGTCTATTTTCGACGTTTTACCCTAACTTCGAATGGCGTTTTCTCGAAAATTATGCGTTCTACGTCGGAACCGATATGTTCTACGTAATTACCGGTCCGAATATGTATATTCTGGCGCAAAATAACTTCGAAATTCGAACATGAATTTTTCGTCAAATATCCAAAATTTGCCCTATATATACCCCTTAATTTTAGGCATTTTGCTCCAACTTCGAATGGCGTTTTCTCGAAACCTATGCGTTCCACTTTGGAACCGATATGTTTTACGTAATTACCGGTCCGAATATGTATATTCTGACGCAAAATAACTTCGAAATTCGAACATGAATTTTTCGTCGAATGACCAATATTACGTTCAAAATGGCGATTTTCAATTTCGGCCAAATTTCAAATCGCTCTCACTACTTTATTTATTGCTCGATCGCGATCGAATAGACTTTTCTAGGAGCAGATTTGGCCTAGGAATCGAATGGAATAAGAAAGAACGAGCTATCTCTAATAGTTTCCGCGCTAGAACGAAATTATGGTAATTTTTGGTAAGAAATTTCTTCAAGCTTCAAAGTACCATATCTCCGGAACGGTAAGAGTTAGGGACCTCCGGTTTGTTTTATTTTAATCGCCTCCTCGAGTACTATAAGCGTGCCGAGTTTGAACTGGCTAACTCTATCGAAAGTATCCTATCTCGAAAAGCCGATAAAATTTTAATGCTTTGAGGTAGAAATTCGTTATGACAAAAAATTTTTGCGTCCAATCGCGTTCAAAATATGCCTATCCGACTAATTTTGACCCGTAGATTCCAAATCTTCCATCCCCGACGCTCTATCTCGAACCGTTCTCGAGCCAATGAAAACTTCGCCCGATTGCGTTCGAAATAGGCCTATCGGATAGGTCTCGACGAGTAGATTCCAAATATGGCATTATAAACGCTCTAGCTCCAACCGTTACGGAGATATGGACGATTTAAGTTTCCTTCGTCCTATCGCGTTCATTCATATACCAATCGACGCGTCTTGACGCGCTGATTTCAACGGTATATAATTTGTTTAGATTATTTTAAACGGTTGCCCAGAAAATGCAAAAAACCGCAAAAAAGTGCTAAAATCACATACCCCTTTTTTACTAATACGGGACTTAGGACGTTAAATCCTACACCAATCGATGCGTATTGACGAGGCGAATTCAACGGTGTAGGATTTTTTACTTTACTCCAACGGTTACCGAGAAAATCGCGAAAAACCGCGAAAAAATCGTAAAAAATAGCTAAATTTCACCCTAGGAACGGATTTTTTCAAGCTACGATTTTTTCCTACACCATTCGAAAGAACGCCTTTTTCTGATTTAGAATCACCCCCAATTTGGCTTTCTATCGTTAATAGTTTAGGCGCTACGAGCGCTTGAAGTATACCCAGTTTCGCCCTATATTCACCCCTTTATTCGGTCTATTTTCGACGTTTTACCCTAACTTCGAATGGCGTTTTCTCGAAAATTATGCGTTCTACGTCGGAACCGATATGTTCTACGTAATTACCGGTCCGAATATGTATATTCTGGCGCAAAATAACTTCGAAATTCGAACATGAATTTTTCGTCAAATATCCAAAATTTGCCCTATATATACCCCTTAATTTTAGGCATTTTGCTCCAACTTCGAATGGCGTTTTCTCGAAACCTATGCGTTCCACTTTGGAACCGATATGTTTTACGTAATTACCGGTCCGAATATGTATATTCTGACGCAAAATAACTTCGAAATTCGAACATGAATTTTTCGTCGAATGACCAATATTACGTTCAAAATGGCGATTTTCAATTTCGGCCAAATTTCAAATCGCTCTCACTACTTTATTTATTGCTCGATCGCGATCGAATAGACTTTTCTAGGAGCAGATTTGGCCTAGGAATCGAATGGAATAAGAAAGAACGAGCTATCTCTAATAGTTTCCGCGCTAGAACGAAATTATGGTAATTTTTGGTAAGAAATTTCTTCAAGCTTCAAAGTACCATATCTCCGGAACGGTAAGAGTTAGGGACCTCCGGTTTGTTTTATTTTAATCGCCTCCTCGAGTACTATAAGCGTGCCGAGTTTGAACTGGCTAACTCTATCGAAAGTATCCTATCTCGAAAAGCCGATAAAATTTTAATGCTTTGAGGTAGAAATTCGTTATGACAAAAAAATTTTTGCGTCCAATCGCGTTCAAAATATGCCTATCCGACTAATTTTGACCCGTAGATTCCAAATCTTCCATCCCCGACGCTCTATCTCGAACCGTTCTCGAGCCAATGAAAACTTCGCCCGATTGCGTTCGAAATAGGCCTATCGGATAGGTCTCGACGAGTAGATTCCAAATATGGCATTATAAACGCTCTAGCTCCAACCGTTACGGAGATATGGACGATTTAAGTTTCCTTCGTCCTATCGCGTTCATTCATATACCAATCGACGCGTCTTGACGCGCTGATTTCAACGGTATATAATTTGTTTAGATTATTTTAAACGGTTGCCCAGAAAATGCAAAAAACCGCAAAAAAGTGCTAAAATCACATACCCCTTTTTTACTAATACGGGACTTAGGACGTTAAATCCTACACCAATCGATGCGTATTGACGAGGCGAATTCAACGGTGTAGGATTTTTACTTTACTCCAACGGTTACCGAGAAAATCGCGAAAAACCGCGAAAAATCGTAAAAAATAGCTAAATTTCACCCTAGGAACGGATTTTTCAAGCTACGATTTTTTCCTACACCATTCGAAAGAACGCCTTTTTCTGATTTAGAATCACCCCCAATTTGGCTTTCTATCGTTAATAGTTTAGGCGCTACGAGCGCTTGAAGTATACCCAGTTTCGCCCTATATTCACCCCTTTATTCGGTCTATTTTCGACGTTTTACCCTAACTTCGAATGGCGTTTTCTCGAAAACTATGCGTTCTACGTCGGAACCGATATGTTCTACGTAATTACCGGTCCGAATATGTATATTCTGGCGCAAAATAACTTCGAAATTCGAACATGAATTTTTCGTCAAATATCCAAAATTTGCCCTATATATACCCCTTAATTTTAGGCATTTTGCTCCAACTTCGAATGGCGTTTTCTCGAAACCTATGCGTTCCACTTTGGAACCGATATGTTTTACGTAATTACCGGTCCGAATATGTATATTCTGACGCAAAATAACTTCGAAATTCGAACATGAATTTTTCGTCGAATAACCAAAATTTACTCTGTATACACCCTTATTTTGCGCCTTTTTGTATTAACTTGGGATGGCGCTCTTGGTTGATGATAAAGATGGCGATCCAGGACGTACTAGTTCAATGGAAACGACGTAGGTTCAAGATGGAGAAGTTATTAGTAGCAAGGCGCCACTCTCCAATTAGAAAACAGCCTTAACGGAACGTAATTAAAACAAGAATATATGCAAGTGTCAGATAACTGCTTTTTAAGGGCGCTTAAAATACTAAAGGAATTGAATATTTCAAAAGTAAGAAAACCCCTTTTTACAGGAACAAAATCCCGGATTTACGAAGGATAAATTAATTAAATAATTCTAGGAGAGTCTTCCCAAAACTCAACGAGACAAAGATATAAATAAATGCTGACTTAGCGTAACGTGTTTCCGGTTGTCAACTTTAATCGATAATCGTGATAATCGATATCGGAACGGAAGCTGTGAAAGATGGCGGGTTTTCTCGCACTCGGTGCAAAAATTTCGGGAGACCAGCCGTGCAGAGCGAACTGAAGTCCTTCCAACTCCTACGTTAATTCTTAGATGTTCTTTTAATAATCTTAGCCCAACTCGCACTCTACTTGCTTATACTAGTTCCCTCCAATTGAGTGTACCTACCAAACCCACATAACGATGATATTAACTTGTCAGAGTCGTATTCCCGTGTGTATCCTCGACTATCGAGACTTCTAAGGGGTTACCGAAATAACCTATTTACAGAAAACGATCTGTTCAACTAAACGCTATAAACACAATAAATAACGCGTGCATCCAAAAAAGCTAATTGTATCAAGAAACATAGGAAATCGGGGTGCCATCTACATCTCAGAAGTGAAACGAGAAGCCAAAAGTAACAATACAGAACGTTGTAACAATTGGCCGTAACAAAGGATCGCCGTAATACTGAATGGCCCACGACAGCTTGTTTGCCTGAAATTCTTCGCGAAAAAAGCTGAAGAGGTAGGATCATCTTGGATTTTGATTATGTTTGAGTACACACTGCTGTTCGAATAACTGAGTCTTAAATGCCGAACTCATTAAACTTACAGATCATTCGCCATATGGTTCCGGTATAGCACCCTATGATTTCTTTCACGTGTGGATGATGAGTAACCGCGTTTGGAGTTTATTTTGGCCGAAGAAGTGGTGGACGCATTTAAAAATGAAATAAGCAACCTAAGGAGGAAAGATTCGAGCAAATGAAGATGGCTCAGCGGAAATGGAGCGGCCCTCATATTTTTATCGATTCTATTGCTTCAAGCAGCTTTACAGTTATTAAAATCCGAATTCGGAGAAACTATTCAAAATATCCGGA
This sequence comes from Chrysina gloriosa, assembly GCA_038088585.1. Classification (NCBI taxonomy): domain Eukaryota; kingdom Metazoa; phylum Arthropoda; class Insecta; order Coleoptera; family Scarabaeidae; genus Chrysina; species Chrysina gloriosa. Next base: position 16 of record JAYRCI010000210.1, on the reverse strand, counting down.
TGCCAATAGCGCGGCA